>JAUIMM010002285.1:0-147396 GCA_031769625.1 Taudactylus pleione | reverse complement strand
TCTTGTAGCAAACACAGGCAGCTCAAAATTTCACTGGATGTGTTGAAGACCAAGACCAACAAATGTGATGTGAAATGGTTTTTCTCCCATGTTGCGTTTAAGAGAAAACAGCAAATGCACCTTTTAGGCCAAAATGCATTGAAAGCAATGGAAACAACAAAAGTGCATACTTTGTGTTATCTCCTCTTGTAGCAAACACAGACAGCTCAAAATTTCACTGGATGTGTTGAAGACCAAGACCCACAAATGTGATGTGAAATGTTTTTTCTCCCATGTTGCGTTTAAGAGAAAACAGCAATTGCTCGTTTTAGGCAAAAATGCATTGAAAGCAATGGAACCAACAAAAGCGCATACTTTGTGTTATCTCCTCTTGTAGCAAACACAGACAGCTCAAAATTTCACTGGATGTGTTGAAGACCAAGACCAACAAATGTGATGTGAAATGGTTTTTCTCCCATGTTGCGTTTAAGAGAAAACAGCAAATGCACATTTTAGGCCAAAATGCATTGAAAACAATGAAAACAACAAAAGCGCATACTTTGTGTTATCTCCTCTTGTAGCAAACAGAGACAGCTCAAAATTTCACTGGATGTGTTGAAGACCAAGACCCACAAATGTGATGTGAAATGGTTTTTCTCCCATGTTGCGTTTAAGAGAAAACAGCAAATGCACGTTTAAGGCCAAAATGCATTGAAAGCAATGAAAACAACAAAAGCGCATACTTTGTGTTATCTCCTCTTGTAGCAAACACAGACAGCTCAAAATTGTACTGGATGTGTTGAAGACCAAGACCCACAAATGTGATGTGAAATGGTTTTTCTCCCATGTTGCGTTTAAGAGAATACAGCAATTGCTCGTTTTAGGCAAAAATGCATTGAAAGCAATGGAACCAACAAAAGCGCATACTTTGTGTTATCTCCTCTTGTAGCAAACACAGACAGCTCAAAATTTCACTGGATGTGTTGAAGACCAAGACCCACAAATGTGATGTGAAATGTTTTTTCTCCCATGTTGCGTTTAAGAGAAAACAGCAATTGCTCGTTTTAGGCAAAAATGCATTGAAAGCAATGGAACCAACAAAAGCGCATACTTTGTGTTATCTCCTCTTGTAGCAAACACAGACAGCTCAAAATTTCACTGGATGAGTTGAAGACCAAGACCCACAAATGTGATGTGAAATGGTTTTTCTCCCATGTTGCGTTTAAGAGAAAACAGCAAATGCACGTTTTAGGCCAAAATGCATTGAAAGCAATGGAAACAACAAAAGCGCATACTTTGAGTTATCTTCTCTTGTAGCAAACACAGGCAGCTCAAAATTTCACTGGATGTGTTGAAGACCAAGACCAACAAATGTGATGTGAAATGGTTTTTCTCCCATGTTGCGTTTAAGAGAAAACAGCAAATGCACGTTTTAGGCCAAAATGCTTTGAAAGCAATGGAAACAACAAAAGCGCATACTTTGTGTTATCTCCTCTTGTAGCAAACACAGACAGCTCAACATTTCACTGGATGTGTTGAAGACCAATACCCACAAATGTGATGTGAAATGGTTTTTCTCCCATGTTGCGTTTAAGAGAAAACAGCAATTGCTCATTTTAGGCCAAAATGCATTGAAAGCAATGGAAACAACAAAAGCGCATACTTTGTGTTATCTCCTCTTGTAGCAAACACAGACAGCTCAAAATTTCACTGGATGTGTTGAAGACCAATACCCACAAATGTGATGTGAAATGGTTTTTCTCCCATGTTGCGTTTAAGAGAAAACAGCAATTGCTCATTTTAGGCTAAAATGCATTGAAAGCAATGGAAACAACAAAAGTGCATACTTTGTGATATCTCCTCTTGTAGCAAACACAGACAGCTCAAAATTTCACTGGATGTGTTGAAGACCAAGACCAACAAATGTGATGTGAAATGGTTTTTCTCCCATGTTGCATTTAAGAGAAAACAGCAAATGCACGTTTTAGGCCAAAATGCTTTGAAAGCAATGGAAACAACAAAAGCGCATACTTTGTGTTATCTCCACTTGTAGCAAACACAGACAGCTCAAAATTTCACTGGATGTGTTGAAGACCAATACCCACAAATGTGATGTGAAATGGTTTTTCTCCCATGTTGTGTTTAAGAGAAAACAGCAAATGCACGTTTTAGGCCAAAATGCATTGAAAGCAATGGAAACAACAAAAGCGCATACTTTGTGTTATCTCCTCTTGTAGCAAACACAGACAGCTCAAAATTTCACTGGATGTGTTGAAGACCAATACCCACAAATGTGATGTGAAATGGTTTTTCTCCCATGTTGCGTTTAAGAGAAAACAGCAATTGCTCATTTTAGGCCAAAATGCATTGAAAGCAATGGAAACAACAAAAGTGCATACTTTGTGTTATCTCCTCTTGTAGCAAACACAGACAGCTCAAAATTTCACTGGATGTGTTGAAGACCAAGACCAACAAATGTGATGTGAAATGGTTTTTCTCCCATGTTGCGTTTAAGAGAAAACAGCAATTGCTCATTTTAGGCCAAAATGCATTGAAAGCAATGAAAACAACAAAAGCGCATACTTTGTGTTATCTCCTCTTGTAGCAAACACAGACAGCTCAAAATTTCACTGGATGTGTTGAAGACCAAGACCAACAAATGTGATGTGAAATGGTTTTTCTCCCATGTTGCGTTTAAGAGAAAACAGCAATTGCTCGTTTTAGGCAAAAATGCATTGAAAGCAATGGAACCAACAAAAACGCACACTTTGTGTTATCTCCTCTTGTAGCAAACACAGACAGCTCAAAATTTCACTGGATGTGTTGAAGACCAAGACCCACAAATGTGATGTGAAATGGTTTTTCTCCCATATTGCGTTTAAGAGAAAACAGCAATTGCACGTTTTAGGCCAAAATGCATTGAAAGCAATGGAAACAACAAAAGCGCATACTTTGTGTTATCTCCTCTTGTAGCAAACACAGGCAGCTCAAAATTTCACTGGATGTGTTGAAGACCAAGACCAAAAAATGTGATGTGAAATGGTTTTTCTCCCATGTTGCGTTTAAGAGAAAACAGCAAATGCACGTTTTAGGCCAAAATGCATTGAAAGCAATGGAAACAACAAAAGTGCATACGTTGTGTTATCTCCTCTTGTAGCAAACACAGACAGCTCAAAATTTCACTGGATGTGTTGAAGACCAAGACCAACAAATGTGATGTGAAATGGTTTTTCTCCCATGTTGCGTTTAAGAGAAAACAGCAAATGCACGTTTTTGGCCAAAATGCATTGAAAGCAATGGAAACAACAAAAGTGCATACTTTGTGTTATCTCCTCTTGTAGCAAACACAGGCAGCTCAAAATTTCACTGGATGTGTTGAAGACCAAGACCAACAAATGTGATGTGAAATGGTTTTTCTCCCATGTTGCGTTTAAGAGAAAACAGCAAATGCACGTTTTAGGCCAAAATGCATTGAAAGCAATGGAAACAACAAAAGTGCATACTTTGTGTTATCTCCTTTTGTAGCAAACACAGACAGCTCAAAATTTCACTGGATGTGTTGAAGACCAAGACCAACAAATGTGATGTGAAATGGTTTTTCTCCCATGTTGCGTTTAAGAGAAAACAGCAAATGCACGTTTTAGGCCAAAATGCTTTGAAAGCAATGGAAACAACAAAAGCGCATACTTTGTGTTATCTCCTCTTGTAGCAAACACAGGCAGCTCAAAATTTCACTGGATGTGTTGAAGACCAAGACCAACAAATGTGATGTGAAATGGTTTTTCTCCCATGTTGCGTTTAAGAGAAAACAGCAAATGCACGTTTTAGGCCAAAATGCTTTGAAAGCAATGAAAACAACAAAAGCGCATACTTTGTGTTATCTCCTCTTGTAGCAAACACAGACAGCTCAAAATTTCACTGGATGTGTTGAAGACCAAGACCAACAAATGTGATGTGAAATGGTTTTTCTCCCATGTTGCGTTTAAGAGAAAACAGCAAATGCACGTTTTAGGCCAAAATGCATTGAAAGCAATGAAAACAACAAAAGAGCATACTTTGTGTTATCTCCTCTTGTAGCAAACACAGACAGCTCAAAATTTCACTGGATGTGTTGAAGACCAAGACCCACAAATGTGATGTGAAATGTTTTTTCTCCCATGTTGCGTTTAAGAGAAAACAGCAAATGCACGTTTTAGGCCAAAATGCTTTGAAAGCAATGGAAACAACAAAAGTGCATACTTTGTGTTATCTCCTCTTGTAGCAAACACAGGCAGCTCAAAATTTCACTGGATGTGTTGAAGACCAAGACCAACAAATGAGATGTGAAATGGTTTTTCTCCCATGTTGCGTTTAAGAGAAAACAGCAAATGCACGTTTTAGGCCAAAATGCATTGAAAGCAATGGAAACAACAAAAGTGCATACTTTGTGTTATCTCCTCTTGTAGCAAACACAGACAGCTCAAAATTTTACTGGATGTGTTGAAGACCAAGACCAACAAATGTGATGTGAAATGGTTTTTCTCCCATGTTGCGTTTAAGAGAAAACAGCAAATGCACGTTTTAGGCCAAAATGCATTGAAAGCAATGGAAACAACAAAAGTGCATACTTTGTGTTATCTCCTCTTATAGCAAACACAGACAGCTCAAAATTTCACTGGATGTGTTGAAGACCAAGACCCACAAATGTGATGTGAAATGGTTTTTCTCCCATGTTGCGTTTAAGAGAAAACAGCAAATGCACGTTTTAGGCCAAAATGCTTTGAAAGCAATGGAAACAACAAATGCGCATACTTTGTGTTATCTCCTCTTGTAGCAAATACAGACAGCTCAAAATTTCACTGGATGTGTTGAAGACCAATACCCACAAATGTGTTGTGAAATGGTTTTTCTCCCATGTTGCGTTTAAGAGAAACAGCAATTGCTCGTTTTAGGCCAAAATGCATTGAAAGCAATGGAAACAACAAAAGCGCATACTTTGTGTTATCTCCTCTTGTAGCAAACACAGGCAGCTCAAAATTTCACTGGATGTGTTGAAGACCAAGACCAACAAATGTGATTAGAAATGGTTTTTCTCCCATGTTGCGTTTAAGAGAAAACAGCAATTGCACGTTTTAGGCCAAAATGCATTGAAAGCAATGGAAACAACAAAAGCGCATACTTTGTGTTATCTCCTCTTGTAGCAAACACAGGCAGCTCAAAATTTCACTGGATGTGTTGAAGACCAAGACCAACAAATGTGATGTGAAATGGTTTTTCTCCCATGTTGCTTTTAAGAGAAAACAGCAAATGCACGTTTTAGGCCAAAATGCATTGAAAGCAATGGAAACAACAAAAGTGCATACTTTGTGTTATCTCCTCTTGTAGCAAACACAGGCAGCTCAAAATTTCACTGGATGTGTTGAAGACCAAGACCAACAAATGTGATGTGAAATGGTTTTTCTCCCATGTTGCGTTTAAGAGAAAACAGCAAATGCACGTTTTAGGCCAAAATGCTTTGAAAGCAATGGAAACAACAAAAGCGCATACTTTGTGTTATCTCCTCTTGTAGCAAACACAGGCAGCTCAAAATTTCACTGAATGTGTTGAAGACCAAGACCAACAAATGTGATGTGAAATGGTTTTTCTCCCATGTTGCGTTTAAGAGAAAACAGCAAATGCACGTTTTAGGCCAAAATGCTTTGAAAGCAATGGAAGCAACAAAAGCGCATACTTTGTGTTATCTCCTCTTGTAGCAAACACAAACAGCTCAAAATTTCACTGGATGTGTTGAAGACCAATACCCACAAATGTGATGTGAAATTGTTTTTCTCCCATGTTGCGTTTAAGAGAAAACAGCAATTGCTCATTTTAGGCCAAAATGCATTGAAAGCATTGGAAACAACAAAAGCGCATACTTTGAGTTATCTCCTCTTGTAGCAAACACAGGCAGCTCAAAATTTCACTGGATGTGTTGAAGACCAAGACCAACAAATGTGATTAGAAATGGTTTTTCTCCCATGTTGCGTTTAAGAGAAAACAGCAAATGCACGTTTTAGGCCAAAATGCTTTGAAAGCAATGGAAACAACAAAAGCGCATACTTTGTGTTATCTCCTCTTGTAGCAAACACAGACAGCTCAAAATTTCACTGGATGTGTTGAAGACCAAGACCAACAAATGTGATGTGAAATGGTTTTTCTCCCATGTTGCGTTTAAGAGAAAACAGCAAATGCACGTTTTAGGCCAAAATGCATTGAAAGCAATGAAAACAACAAAAGCGCATACTTTGTGTTATCTCCTCTTGTAGCAAACACAGACAGCTCAAAATTTCACTGGATGTGTTGAAGACCAAGACCCACAAATGTGATGTGAAATGGTTTTTCTCCCATGTTGCGTTTAAGAGAAAACTGCAAATGCACGTTTTAGGCCAAAATGCATTGAAAGCAATGGAAACAACAAAAGTGCATACTTTGTGTTATCTCCTCTTGTAGCAAACACAGGCAGCTCAAAATTTCACTGGATGTGTTGAAGACCAAGACCAACAAATGTGATGTGAAATGGTTTTTCTCCCATGTTGCGTTTAAGAGAAAACAGCAAATGCACGTTTTAGGCCAAAATGCATTGAAAGCAATGGAAACAACAAAAGTGCATACTTGGTGTTATCTCCTCTTGTAGCAAACACAGACAGCTCAAAATTTTACTGGATGTGTTGAAGACCAAGACCAACAAATGTGATGTGAAATGGTTTTTCTCCCATGTTGCGTTTAAGAGAAAACAGCAAATGCACGTTTTAGGCCAAAATGCATTGAAAGCAATGGAAACAACAAAAGTGCATACTTTGTGTTATCTCCTCTTGTAGCAAACACAGGCAGCTCAAAATTTCACTGGATGTGTTGAAGACCAAGACCAACAAATGTGATGTGAAATGGTTTTTCTCCCATGTTGCGTTTAAGAGAAAACAGCAAATGCACGTTTTAGGCAAAAATGCATTGAAAGCAATGGAACCAACAAAAGCGCATACTTTGTGTTATCTCCTCTTGTAGCAAACACAGACAGCTCAAAATTTCACTGGATGAGTTGAAGACCAAGACCCACAAATGTGATGTGAAATGGTTTTTCTCCCATGTTGCGTTTAAGAGAAAACAGCAAATGCACGTTTTAGGCCAAAATGCATTGAAAGCAATGGAAACAACAAAAGCGCATACTTTGAGTTATCTTCTCTTGTAGCAAACACAGGCAGCTCAAAATTTCACTGGATGTGTTGAAGACCAAGACCAACAAATGTGATGTGAAATGGTTTTTCTCCCATGTTGCGTTTAAGAGAAAACAGCAAATGCACGTTTTAGGCCAAAATGCTTTGAAAGCAATGGAAACAACAAAAGCGCATACTTTGTGTTATCTCCTCTTGTAGCAAACACAGACAGCTCAACATTTCACTGGATGTGTTGAAGACCAATACCCACAAATGTGATGTGAAATGGTTTTTCTCCCATGTTGCGTTTAAGAGAAAACAGCAATTGCTCATTTTAGGCCAAAATGCATTGAAAGCAATGGAAACAACAAAAGCGCATACTTTGTGTTATCTCCTCTTGTAGCAAACACAGACAGCTCAAAATTTCACTGGATGTGTTGAAGACCAATACCCACAAATGTGATGTGAAATGGTTTTTCTCCCATGTTGCGTTTAAGAGAAAACAGCAATTGCTCATTTTAGGCTAAAATGCATTGAAAGCAATGGAAACAACAAAAGTGCATACTTTGTGATATCTCCTCTTGTAGCAAACACAGACAGCTCAAAATTTCACTGGATGTGTTGAAGACCAAGACCAACAAATGTGATGTGAAATGGTTTTTCTCCCATGTTGCATTTAAGAGAAAACAGCAAATGCACGTTTTAGGCCAAAATGCTTTGAAAGCAATGGAAACAACAAAAGCGCATACTTTGTGTTATCTCCACTTGTAGCAAACACAGACAGCTCAAAATTTCACTGGATGTGTTGAAGACCAATACCCACAAATGTGATGTGAAATGGTTTTTCTCCCATGTTGCGTTTAAGAGAAAACAGCAAATGCACGTTTTAGGCCAAAATGCATTGAAAGCAATGGAAACAACAAAAGCGCATACTTTGTGTTATCTCCTCTTGTAGCAAACACAGACAGCTCAAAATTTCACTGGATGTGTTGAAGACCAATACCCACAAATGTGATGTGAAATGGTTTTTCTCCCATGTTGCGTTTAAGAGAAAACAGCAATTGCTCATTTTAGGCCAAAATGCATTGAAAGCAATGGAAACAACAAAAGTGCATACTTTGTGTTATCTCCTCTTGTAGCAAACACAGACAGCTCAAAATTTCACTGGATGTGTTGAAGACCAAGACCAACAAATGTGATGTGAAATGGTTTTTCTCCCATGTTGCGTTTAAGAGAAAACAGCAATTGCTCATTTTAGGCCAAAATGCATTGAAAGCAATGAAAACAACAAAAGCGCATACTTTGTGTTATCTCCTCTTGTAGCAAACACAGACAGCTCAAAATTTCACTGGATGTGTTGAAGACCAAGACCCACAAATGTGATGTGAAATGGTTTTTCTCCCATGTTGCGTTTAAGAGAAAACAGCAATTGCTCGTTTTAGGCAAAAATGCATTGAAAGCAATGGAACCAACAAAAACGCACACTTTGTGTTATCTCCTCTTGTAGCAAACACAGACAGCTCAAAATTTCACTGGATGTGTTGAAGACCAAGACCCACAAATGTGATGTGAAATGGTTTTTCTCCCATATTGCGTTTAAGAGAAAACAGCAATTGCACGTTTTAGGCCAAAATGCATTGAAAGCAATGGAAACAACAAAAGCGCATACTTTGTGTTATCTCCTCTTGTAGCAAACACAGGCAGCTCAAAATTTCACTGGATGTGTTGAAGACCAAGACCAAAAAATGTGATGTGAAATGGTTTTTCTCCCATGTTGCGTTTAAGAGAAAACAGCAAATGCACGTTTTAGGCCAAAATGCATTGAAAGCAATGGAAACAACAAAAGTGCATACGTTGTGTTATCTCCTCTTGTAGCAAACACAGACAGCTCAAAATTTCACTGGATGTGTTGAAGACCAAGACCAACAAATGTGATGTGAAATGGTTTTTCTCCCATGTTGCGTTTAAGAGAAAACAGCAAATGCACGTTTTTGGCCAAAATGCATTGAAAGCAATGGAAACAACAAAAGTGCATACTTTGTGTTATCTCCTCTTGTAGCAAACACAGGCAGCTCAAAATTTCACTGGATGTGTTGAAGACCAAGACCAACAAATGTGATGTGAAATGGTTTTTCTCCCATGTTGCGTTTAAGAGAAAACAGCAAATGCACGTTTTAGGCTAAAATGCATTGAAAGCAATGGAAACAACAAAAGTGCATACGTTGTGTTATCTCCTCTTGTAGCAAACACAGACAGCTCAACATTTCACTGGATGTGTTGAAGACCAATACCCACAAATGTGATGTGAAATGGTTTTTCTCCCATGTTGCGTTTAAGAGAAAACAGCAATTGCTCATTTTAGGCCAAAATGCATTGAAAGCAATGGAAACAACAAAAGCGCATACTTTGTGTTATCTCCTCTTGTAGCAAACACAGACAGCTCAAAATTTCACTGGATGTGTTGAAGACCAATACCCACAAATGTGATGTGAAATGGTTTTTCTCCCATGTTGCGTTTAAGAGAAAACAGCAATTGCTCATTTTAGGCTAAAATGCATTGAAAGCAATGGAAACAACAAAAGTGCATACTTTGTGATATCTCCTCTTGTAGCAAACACAGACAGCTCAAAATTTCACTGGATGTGTTGAAGACCAAGACCAACAAATGTGATGTGAAATGGTTTTTCTCCCATGTTGCATTTAAGAGAAAACAGCAAATGCACGTTTTAGGCCAAAATGCTTTGAAAGCAATGGAAACAACAAAAGCGCATACTTTGTGTTATCTCCTCTTGTAGCAAACACAGACAGCTCAAAATTTCACTGGATGTGTTGAAGACCAATACCCACAAATGTGATGTGAAATGGTTTTTCTCCCATGTTGCGTTTAAGAGAAAACAGCAATTGCTCATTTTAGGCCAAAATGCATTGAAAGCAATGGAAACAACAAAAGTGCATACTTTGTGTTATCTCCTCTTGTAGCAAACACAGACAGCTCAAAATTTCACTGGATGTGTTGAAGACCAAGACCAACAAATGTGATGTGAAATGGTTTTTCTCCCATGTTGCGTTGAAGAGAAAACAGCAATTGCTCATTTTAGGCCAAAATGCATTGAAAGCAATGAAACCAACAAAAACGCACACTTTGTGTTATCTCCTCTTGTAGCAAACACAGACAGCTCAAAATTTCACTGGATGTGTTGAAGACCAAGACCCACAAATGTGATGTGAAATGGTTTTTCTCCCATATTGCGTTTAAGAGAAAACAGCAATTGCACGTTTTAGGCCAAAATGCATTGAAAGCAATGGAACCAACAAAAGTGCATACGTTGTGTTATCTCCTCTTGTAGCAAACACAGGCAGCTCAAAATTTCACTGGATGTGTTGAAGACCAAGACCAACAAATGTGATGTGAAATGGTTTTTCTCCCATGTTGCGTTAAAGAGAAAACAGCAAATGCACCTTTTAGGCCAAAATGCATTGAAAGCAATGGAAACAACAAAAGTGCATACTTTGTGTTATCTCCTCTTGTAGCAAACACAGGCAGCTCAAAATTTCACTGGATGTGTTGAAGACCAAGACCAACAAATGTGATGTGAAATGGTTTTTCTCCCATGTTGCGTTTAAGAGAAAACAGCAAATGCACCTTTTAGGCCAAAATGCATTGAAAGCAATGGAAACAACAAAAGTGCATACTTTGTGTTATCTCCTCTTGTAGCAAACACAGACAGCTCAAAATTTCACTGGATGTGTTGAAGACCAAGACCCACAAATGTGATGTGAAATGTTTTTTCTCCCATGTTGCGTTTAAGAGAAAACAGCAATTGCTCGTTTTAGGCAAAAATGCATTGAAAGCAATGGAACCAACAAAAGCGCATACTTTGTGTTATCTCCTCTTGTAGCAAACACAGACAGCTCAAAATTTCACTGGATGTGTTGAAGACCAAGACCAACAAATGTGATGTGAAATGGTTTTTCTCCCATGTTGCGTTTAAGAGAAAACAGCAAATGCACATTTTAGGCCAAAATGCATTGAAAACAATGAAAACAACAAAAGCGCATACTTTGTGTTATCTCCTCTTGTAGCAAACAGAGACAGCTCAAAATTTCACTGGATGTGTTGAAGACCAAGACCCACAAATGTGATGTGAAATGGTTTTTCTCCCATGTTGCGTTTAAGAGAAAACAGCAAATGCACGTTTAAGGCCAAAATGCATTGAAAGCAATGAAAACAACAAAAGCGCATACTTTGTGTTATCTCCTCTTGTAGCAAACACAGACAGCTCAAAATTGTACTGGATGTGTTGAAGACCAAGACCCACAAATGTGATGTGAAATGGTTTTTCTCCCATGTTGCGTTTAAGAGAATACAGCAATTGCTCGTTTTAGGCAAAAATGCATTGAAAGCAATAGAACCAACAAAAGCGCATACTTTGTGTTATCTCCTCTTGTAGCAAACACAGACAGCTCAAAATTTCACTGGATGTGTTGAAGACCAAGACCCACAAATGTGATGTGAAATGTTTTTTCTCCCATGTTGCGTTTAAGAGAAAACAGCAATTGCTCGTTTTAGGCAAAAATGCATTGAAAGCAATGGAACCAACAAAAGCGCATACTTTGTGTTATCTCCTCTTGTAGCAAACACAGACAGCTCAAAATTTCACTGGATGAGTTGAAGACCAAGACCCACAAATGTGATGTGAAATGGTTTTTCTCCCATGTTGCGTTTAAGAGAAAACAGCAAATGCACGTTTTAGGCCAAAATGCATTGAAAGCAATGGAAACAACAAAAGCGCATACTTTGAGTTATCTTCTCTTGTAGCAAACACAGGCAGCTCAAAATTTCACTGGATGTGTTGAAGACCAAGACCAACAAATGTGATGTGAAATGGTTTTTCTCCCATGTTGCGTTTAAGAGAAAACAGCAAATGCACGTTTTAGGCCAAAATGCTTTGAAAGCAATGGAAACAACAAAAGCGCATACTTTGTGTTATCTCCTCTTGTAGCAAACACAGACAGCTCAACATTTCACTGGATGTGTTGAAGACCAATACCCACAAATGTGATGTGAAATGGTTTTTCTCCCATGTTGCGTTTAAGAGAAAACAGCAATTGCTCATTTTAGGCCAAAATGCATTGAAAGCAATGGAAACAACAAAAGCGCATACTTTGTGTTATCTCCTCTTGTAGCAAACACAGACAGCTCAAAATTTCACTGGATGTGTTGAAGACCAATACCCACAAATGTGATGTGAAATGGTTTTTCTCCCATGTTGCGTTTAAGAGAAAACAGCAATTGCTCATTTTAGGCTAAAATGCATTGAAAGCAATGGAAACAACAAAAGTGCATACTTTGTGATATCTCCTCTTGTAGCAAACACAGACAGCTCAAAATTTCACTGGATGTGTTGAAGACCAAGACCAACAAATGTGATGTGAAATGGTTTTTCTCCCATGTTGCATTTAAGAGAAAACAGCAAATGCACGTTTTAGGCCAAAATGCTTTGAAAGCAATGGAAACAACAAAAGCGCATACTTTGTGTTATCTCCACTTGTAGCAAACACAGACAGCTCAAAATTTCACTGGATGTGTTGAAGACCAATACCCACAAATGTGATGTGAAATGGTTTTTCTCCCATGTTGTGTTTAAGAGAAAACAGCAAATGCACGTTTTAGGCCAAAATGCATTGAAAGCAATGGAAACAACAAAAGCGCATACTTTGTGTTATCTCCTCTTGTAGCAAACACAGACAGCTCAAAATTTCACTGGATGTGTTGAAGACCAATACCCACAAATGTGATGTGAAATGGTTTTTCTCCCATGTTGCGTTTAAGAGAAAACAGCAATTGCTCATTTTAGGCCAAAATGCATTGAAAGCAATGGAAACAACAAAAGTGCATACTTTGTGTTATCTCCTCTTGTAGCAAACACAGACAGCTCAAAATTTCCCTGGATGTGTTGAAGACCAAGACCAACAAATGTGATGTGAAATGGTTTTTCTCCCATGTTGCGTTTAAGAGAAAACAGCAATTGCTCATTTTAGGCCAAAATGCATTGAAAGCAATGAAAACAACAAAAGCGCATACTTTGTGTTATCTCCTCTTGTAGCAAACACAGACAGCTCAAAATTTCACTGGATGTGTTGAAGACCAAGACCAACAAATGTGATGTGAAATGGTTTTTCTCCCATGTTGCGTTTAAGAGAAAACAGCAATTGCTCGTTTTAGGCAAAAATGCATTGAAAGCAATGGAACCAACAAAAACGCACACTTTGTGTTATCTCCTCTTGTAGCAAACACAGACAGCTCAAAATTTCACTGGATGTGTTGAAGACCAAGACCCACAAATGTGATGTGAAATGGTTTTTCTCCCATATTGCGTTTAAGAGAAAACAGCAATTGCACGTTTTAGGCCAAAATGCATTGAAAGCAATGGAAACAACAAAAGCGCATACTTTGTGTTATCTCCTCTTGTAGCAAACACAGGCAGCTCAAAATTTCACTGGATGTGTTGAAGACCAAGACCAAAAAATGTGATGTGAAATGGTTTTTCTCCCATGTTGCGTTTAAGAGAAAACAGCAAATGCACGTTTTAGGCCAAAATGCATTGAAAGCAATGGAAACAACAAAAGTGCATACGTTGTGTTATCTCCTCTTGTAGCAAACACAGACAGCTCAAAATTTCACTGGATGTGTTGAAGACCAAGACCAACAAATGTGATGTGAAATGGTTTTTCTCCCATGTTGCGTTTAAGAGAAAACAGCAAATGCACGTTTTTGGCCAAAATGCATTGAAAGCAATGGAAACAACAAAAGTGCATACTTTGTGTTATCTCCTCTTGTAGCAAACACAGGCAGCTCAAAATTTCACTGGATGTGTTGAAGACCAAGACCAACAAATGTGATGTGAAATGGTTTTTCTCCCATGTTGCGTTTAAGAGAAAACAGCAAATGCACGTTTTAGGCCAAAATGCATTGAAAGCAATGGAAACAACAAAAGTGCATACTTTGTGTTATCTCCTCTTGTAGCAAACACAGACAGCTCAAAATTTCACTGGATGTGTTGAAGACCAAGACCAACAAATGTGATGTGAAATGGTTTTTCTCCCATGTTGCGTTTAAGAGAAAACAGCAAATGCACGTTTTAGGCCAAAATGCTTTGAAAGCAATGGAAACAACAAAAGCGCATACTTTGTGTTATCTCCTCTTGTAGCAAACACAGGCAGCTCAAAATTTCACTGGATGTGTTGAAGACCAAGACCAACAAATGTGATGTGAAATGGTTTTTCTCCCATGTTGCGTTTAAGAGAAAACAGCAAATGCACGTTTTAGGCCAAAATGCTTTGAAAGCAATGAAAACAACAAAAGCGCATACTTTGTGTTATCTCCTCTTGTAGCAAACACAGACAGCTCAAAATTTCACTGGATGTGTTGAAGACCAAGACCAACAAATGTGATGTGAAATGGTTTTTCTCCCATGTTGCGTTTAAGAGAAAACAGCAAATGCACGTTTTAGGCCAAAATGCATTGAAAGCAATGAAAACAACAAAAGAGCATACTTTGTGTTATCTCCTCTTGTAGCAAACACAGACAGCTCAAAATTTCACTGGATGTGTTGAAGACCAAGACCCACAAATGTGATGTGAAATGTTTTTTCTCCCATGTTGCGTTTAAGAGAAAACAGCAAATGCACGTTTTAGGCCAAAATGCTTTGAAAGCAATGGAAACAACAAAAGTGCATACTTTGTGTTATCTCCTCTTGTAGCAAACACAGGCAGCTCAAAATTTCACTGGATGTGTTGAAGACCAAGACCAACAAATGAGATGTGAAATGGTTTTTCTCCCATGTTGCGTTTAAGAGAAAACAGCAAATGCACGTTTTAGGCCAAAATGCATTGAAAGCAATGGAAACAACAAAAGTGCATACTTTGTGTTATCTCCTCTTGTAGCAAACACAGACAGCTCAAAATTTTACTGGATGTGTTGAAGACCAAGACCAACAAATGTGATGTGAAATGGTTTTTCTCCCATGTTGCGTTTAAGAGAAAACAGCAAATGCACGTTTTAGGCCAAAATGCATTGAAAGCAATGGAAACAACAAAAGTGCATACTTTGTGTTATCTCCTCTTGTAGCAAACACAGACAGCTCAAAATTTCACTGGATGTGTTGAAGACCAAGACCCACAAATGTGATGTGAAATGGTTTTTCTCCCATGTTGCGTTTAAGAGAAAACAGCAAATGCACGTTTTAGGCCAAAATGCTTTGAAAGCAATGGAAACAACAAATGCGCATACTTTGTGTTATCTCCTCTTGTAGCAAATACAGACAGCTCAAAATTTCACTGGATGTGTTGAAGACCAATACCCACAAATGTGTTGTGAAATGGTTTTTCTCCCATGTTGCGTTTAAGAGAAACAGCAATTGCTCGTTTTAGGCCAAAATGCATTGAAAGCAATGGAAACAACAAAAGCGCATACTTTGTGTTATCTCCTCTTGTAGCAAACACAGGCAGCTCAAAATTTCACTGGATGTGTTGAAGACCAAGACCAACAAATGTGATTAGAAATGGTTTTTCTCCCATGTTGCGTTTAAGAGAAAACAGCAATTGCACGTTTTAGGCCAAAATGCATTGAAAGCAATGGAAACAACAAAAGCGCATACTTTGTGTTATCTCCTCTTGTAGCAAACACAGGCAGCTCAAAATTTCACTGGATGTGTTGAAGACCAAGACCAACAAATGTGATGTGAAATGGTTTTTCTCCCATGTTGCTTTTAAGAGAAAACAGCAAATGCACGTTTTAGGCCAAAATGCATTGAAAGCAATGGAAACAACAAAAGTGCATACTTTGTGTTATCTCCTCTTGTAGCAAACACAGGCAGCTCAAAATTTCACTGGATGTGTTGAAGACCAAGACCAACAAATGTGATGTGAAATGGTTTTTCTCCCATGTTGCGTTTAAGAGAAAACAGCAAATGCACGTTTTAGGCCAAAATGCTTTGAAAGCAATGGAAACAACAAAAGCGCATACTTTGTGTTATCTCCTCTTGTAGCAAACACAGGCAGCTCAAAATTTCACTGAATGTGTTGAAGACCAAGACCAACAAATGTGATGTGAAATGGTTTTTCTCCCATGTTGCGTTTAAGAGAAAACAGCAAATGCACGTTTTAGGCCAAAATGCTTTGAAAGCAATGGAAGCAACAAAAGCGCATACTTTGTGTTATCTCCTCTTGTAGCAAACACAAACAGCTCAAAATTTCACTGGATGTGTTGAAGACCAATACCCACAAATGTGATGTGAAATTGTTTTTCTCCCATGTTGCGTTTAAGAGAAAACAGCAATTGCTCATTTTAGGCCAAAATGCATTGAAAGCATTGGAAACAACAAAAGCGCATACTTTGAGTTATCTCCTCTTGTAGCAAACACAGGCAGCTCAAAATTTCACTGGATGTGTTGAAGACCAAGACCAACAAATGTGATTAGAAATGGTTTTTCTCCCATGTTGCGTTTAAGAGAAAACAGCAAATGCACGTTTTAGGCCAAAATGCTTTGAAAGCAATGGAAACAACAAAAGCGCATACTTTGTGTTATCTCCTCTTGTAGCAAACACAGACAGCTCAAAATTTCACTGGATGTGTTGAAGACCAAGACCAACAAATGTGATGTGAAATGGTTTTTCTCCCATGTTGCGTTTAAGAGAAAACAGCAAATGCACGTTTTAGGCCAAAATGCATTGAAAGCAATGAAAACAACAAAAGCGCATACTTTGTGTTATCTCCTCTTGTAGCAAACACAGACAGCTCAAAATTTCACTGGATGTGTTGAAGACCAAGACCCACAAATGTGATGTGAAATGGTTTTTCTCCCATGTTGCGTTTAAGAGAAAACTGCAAATGCACGTTTTAGGCCAAAATGCATTGAAAGCAATGGAAACAACAAAAGTGCATACTTTGTGTTATCTCCTCTTGTAGCAAACACAGGCAGCTCAAAATTTCACTGGATGTGTTGAAGACCAAGACCAACAAATGTGATGTGAAATGGTTTTTCTCCCATGTTGCGTTTAAGAGAAAACAGCAAATGCACGTTTTAGGCCAAAATGCATTGAAAGCAATGGAAACAACAAAAGTGCATACTTGGTGTTATCTCCTCTTGTAGCAAACACAGACAGCTCAAAATTTTACTGGATGTGTTGAAGACCAAGACCAACAAATGTGATGTGAAATGGTTTTTCTCCCATGTTGCGTTTAAGAGAAAACAGCAAATGCACGTTTTAGGCCAAAATGCATTGAAAGCAATGGAAACAACAAAAGTGCATACTTTGTGTTATCTCCTCTTGTAGCAAACACAGGCAGCTCAAAATTTCACTGGATGTGTTGAAGACCAAGACCAACAAATGTGATGTGAAATGGTTTTTCTCCCATGTTGCGTTTAAGAGAAAACAGCAAATGCACGTTTTAGGCCAAAATGCATTGAAAGCAATGGAAACAACAAAAGTGCATACTTTGTGTTATCTCCTGTTGTAGCAAACACAGACAGCTCAAAATTTCACTGGATGTGTTGAAGACCAAGACCCACAAATGTGATGTGAAATGGTTTTTCTCCCATGTTGCGTTTAAGAGAAAACAGCAAATGCACATTTTAGGCCAAAATGCTTTGAAAGCAATGGAAACAACAAAAGCGCATACTTTGTGTTATCTCCTCTTGTAGCAAATACAGACAGCTCAAAATTTCACTGGATGTGTTGAAGACCAATACCCACAAATGTGTTGTGAAATGGTTTTTCTCCCATGTTGCGTTTAAGAGAAAACAGCAATTGCTCGTTTTAGGCCAAAATGCATTGAAAGCAATGGAAACAACAAAAGTGCATACTTGGTGTTATCTCCTCTTGTAGCAAACACAGACAGCTCAAAATTTTACTGGATGTGTTGAAGACCAAGACCAACAAATGTGATGTGAAATGGTTTTTCTCCCATGTTGCGTTTAAGAGAAAACAGCAAATGCACGTTTTAGGCCAAAATGCATTGAAAGCAATGGAAACAACAAAAGTGCATACTTTGTGTTATCTCCTCTTGTAGCAAACACAGGCAGCTCAAAATTTCACTGGATGTGTTGAAGACCAAGACCAACAAATGTGATGTGAAATGGTTTTTCTCCCATGTTGCGTTTAAGAGAAAACAGCAAATGCACGTTTTAGGCCAAAATGCATTGAAAGCAATGGAAACAACAAAAGTGCATACTTTGTGTTATCTCCTCTTGTAGCAAACACAGACAGCTCAAAATTTCACTGGATGTGTTGAAGACCAAGACCCACAAATGTGATGTGAAATGGTTTTTCTCCCATGTTGCGTTTAAGAGAAAACAGCAAATGCACATTTTAGGCCAAAATGCTTTGAAAGCAATGGAAACAACAAAAGCGCATACTTTGTGTTATCTCCTCTTGTAGCAAATACAGACAGCTCAAAATTTCACTGGATGTGTTGAAGACCAAGACCCACAAATGTGATGTGAAATGGTTTTTCTCCCATATTGCGTTTAAGAGAAAACAGCAATTGCACGTTTTAGGCCAAAATGCATTGAAAGCAATGGAAACAACAAAAGCGCATACTTTGTGTTATCTCCTCTTGTAGCAAACACAGGCAGCTCAAAATTTCACTGGATGTGTTGAAGACCAAGACCAACAAATGTGATGTGAAATGGTTTTTCTCCCATGTTGCGTTTAAGAGAAAACAGCAAATGCACGTTTTAGGCCAAAATGCATTGAAAGCAATGGAAACAACAAAAGTGCATACGTTGTGTTATCTCCTCTTGTAGCAAACACAGACAGCTCAAAATTTCACTGGATGTGTTGAAGACCAAGACCAACAAATGTGATGTGAAATGGTTTTTCTCCCATGTTGCGTTTAAGAGAAAACAGCAAATGCACGTTTTAGGCCAAAATGCATTGAAAGCAATGGAAACAACAAAAGTGCATACTTTGTGTTATCTCCTCTTGTAGCAAACACAGACAGCTCAAAATTTCACTGGATGTGTTGAAGACCAAGACCAACAAATGTGATGTGAAATGGTTTTTCTCCCATGTTGCGTTTAAGAGAAAACAGCAAATGCACGTTTTAGGCCAAAATGCTTTGAAAGCAATGGAAACAGCAAAAGCGCATACTTTGTGTTATCTCCTCTTGTAGCAAACACAGGCAGCTCAAAATTTCAGTGGATGTGTTGAAGACCAAGACCAACAAATGTGATGTGAAATGGTTTTTCTCCCATGTTGCGTTTAAGAGAAAACAGCAAATGCACGTTTTAGGCCAAAATGCATTGAAAGCAATGGAAACAACAAAAGTGCATACGTTGTGTTATCTCCTCTTGTAGCAAACACAGACAGCTCAAAATTTCACTGGATGTGTTGAAGACCAAGACCAACAAATGTGATGTGAAATGGTTTTTCTCCCATGTTGCGTTTAAGAGAAAACAGCAAATGCACGTTTTAGGCCAAAATGCATTGAAAGCAATGGAAACAACAAAAGTGCATACTTTGTGTTATCTCCTCTTGTAGCAAACACAGGCAGCTCAAAATTTCACTGGATGTGTTGAAGACCAAGACCAACAAATGTGATGTGAAATGGTTTTTCTCCCATGTTGCGTTTAAGAGAAAACAGCAAATGCACGTTTTAGGCCAAAATGCATTGAAAGCAATGAAAACAACAAAAGCGCATACTTTGTGTTATCTCCTCTTGTAGCAAACACAGACAGCTCAAAATTTCACTGGATGTGTTGAAGACCAAGACCCACAAATGTGATGTGAAATGGTTTTTCTCCCATGTTGCGTTTAAGAGAAAACAGCAAATGCACGTTTTAGGCCAAAATGCATTGAAAGCAATGGAAACAACAATAGTGCATACTTTGTGTTATCTCCTCTTGTAGCAAACACAGGCAGCTCAAAATTTCACTGGATGTGTTGAAGACCAAGACCAACAAATGTGATGTGAAATGGTTTTTCTCCCATGTTGCGTTTAAGAGAAAACAGCAAATGCACGTTTTAGGCCAAAATGCATTGAAAGCAATGGAAACAACAAAAGTGCATACTTTGTGTTATCTCCTCTTGTAGCAAACACAGACAGCTCAAAATTTTACTGGATGTGTTGAAGACCAAGACCAACAAATGTGATGTGAAATGGTTTTTCTCCCATGTTGCGTTTAAGAGAAAACAGCAAATGCACGTTTTAGGCCAAAATGCATTGAAAGCAATGGAAACAACAAAAGTGCATACTTTGTGTTATCTCCTCTTGTAGCAAACACAGGCAGCTCAAAATTTCAATGGATGTGTTGAAGACCAAGACCAACAAATGTGATGTGAAATGGTTTTTCTCCCATCTTGCGTTTAAGAGAAAACAGCAAATGCACGTTTTAGGCCAAAATGCATTGAAAGCAATGGAAACAACAAAAGTGCATACTTTGTGTTATCTCCTCTTGTAGCAAACACAGACAGCTCAAAATTTCACTGGATGTATTGAAGACCAAGACCCACAAATGTGATGTGAAATGGTTTTTCTCCCATGTTGCGTTTAAGAGAAAACAGCAAATGCACGTTTTAGGCCAAAATGCTTTGAAAGCAATGGAAACAACAAAAGCGCATACTTTGTGTTATCTCCTCTTGTAGCAAATACAGACAGCTCAAAATTTCACTGGATGTGTTGAAGACCAATACCCACAAATGTGTTGTGAAATGGTTTTTCTCCCATGTTGCGTTTAAGAGAAAACAGCTATTGCTCGTTTTAGGCCAAAATGCATTGAAAGCAATGGAAACAACAAAAGCGCATACTTTGTGTTATCTCCTCTTGTAG
The DNA here is from genome assembly GCA_031769625.1 of Taudactylus pleione. NCBI lineage: Eukaryota > Metazoa > Chordata > Amphibia > Anura > Myobatrachidae > Taudactylus > Taudactylus pleione. Next base: position 126,414 of record JAUIMM010002285.1, on the reverse strand, counting down.
CAAACACAGGCAGCTCAAAATTTCACTGGATGTGTTGAAGACCAAGACCAACAAATGTGATTAGAAATGGTTTTTCTCCCATGTTGCGTTTAAGAGAAAACAGCAAATGCACGTTTTAGGCCAAAATGCATTGAAAGCAATGGAAACAACAAAAGTGCATACTTTGTGTTATCTCCTCTTGTAGCAAACACAGACAGCTCAAAATTTCACTGGATGTGTTGAAGACCAAGACCCACAAATGTGATGTGAAATGTTTTTTCTCCCATGTTGCGTTTAAGAGAAAACAGCTATTGCTCGTTTTAGGCCAAAATGCATTGAAAGCAATGGAAACAACAAAAGTGCATACTTGGTGTTATCTCCTCTTGTAGCAAACACAGACAGCTCAAAATTTTACTGGATGTGTTGAAGACCAAGACCAACAAATGTGATGTGAAATGGTTTTTCTCCCATGTTGCGTTTAAGAGAAAACAGCAAATGCACGTTTTAGGCCAAAATGCATTGAAAGCAATGGAAACAACAAAAGTGCATACTTTGTGTTATCTCCTCTTGTAGCAAACACAGACAGCTCAAAATTTCACTGGATGTGTTGAAGACCAAGACCCACAAATGTGATGTGAAATGGTTTTTCTCCCATGTTGCGTTTAAGAGAAAACAGCAAATGCACATTTTAGGCCAAAATGCTTTGAAAGCAATGGAAACAACAAAAGCGCATACTTTGTGTTATCTCCTCTTGTAGCAAATACAGACAGCTCAAAATTTCACTGGATGTGTTGAAGACCAAGACCCACAAATGTGATGTGAAATGGTTTTTCTCCCATATTGCGTTTAAGAGAAAACAGCAATTGCACGTTTTAGGCCAAAATGCATTGAAAGCAATGGAAACAACAAAAGCGCATACTTTGTGTTATCTCCTCTTGTAGCAAACACAGGCAGCTCAAAATTTCACTGGATGTGTTGAAGACCAAGACCAACAAATGTGATGTGAAATGGTTTTTCTCCCATGTTGCGTTTAAGAGAAAACAGCAAATGCACGTTTTAGGCCAAAATGCATTGAAAGCAATGGAAACAACAAAAGTGCATACGTTGTGTTATCTCCTCTTGTAGCAAACACAGACAGCTCAAAATTTCACTGGATGTGTTGAAGACCAAGACCAACAAATGTGATGTGAAATGGTTTTTCTCCCATGTTGCGTTTAAGAGAAAACAGCAAATGCACGTTTTAGGCCAAAATGCATTGAAAGCAATGGAAACAACAAAAGTGCATACTTTGTGTTATCTCCTCTTGTAGCAAACACAGACAGCTCAAAATTTCACTGGATGTGTTGAAGACCAAGACCAACAAATGTGATGTGAAATGGTTTTTCTCCCATGTTGCGTTTAAGAGAAAACAGCAAATGCACGTTTTAGGCCAAAATGCTTTGAAAGCAATGGAAACAACAAAAGCGCATACTTTGTGTTATCTCCTCTTGTAGCAAACACAGGCAGCTCAAAATTTCAGTGGATGTGTTGAAGACCAAGACCAACAAATGTGATGTGAAATGGTTTTTCTCCCATGTTGCGTTTAAGAGAAAACAGCAAATGCACGTTTTAGGCCAAAATGCATTGAAAGCAATGGAAACAACAAAAGTGCATACGTTGTGTTATCTCCTCTTGTAGCAAACACAGACAGCTCAAAATTTCACTGGATGTGTTGAAGACCAAGACCAACAAATGTGATGTGAAATGGTTTTTCTCCCATGTTGCGTTTAAGAGAAAACAGCAAATGCACGTTTTAGGCCAAAATGCATTGAAAGCAATGGAAACAACAAAAGTGCATACTTTGTGTTATCTCCTCTTGTAGCAAACACAGGCAGCTCAAAATTTCACTGGATGTGTTGAAGACCAAGACCAACAAATGTGATGTGAAATGGTTTTTCTCCCATGTTGCGTTTAAGAGAAAACAGCAAATGCACGTTTTAGGCCAAAATGCATTGAAAGCAATGGAAACAACAAAAGTGCATACTTTGTGTTATCTCCTCTTGTAGCAAACACAGGCAGCTCAAAATTTCACTGGATGTGTTGAAGACCAAGACCAACAAATGTGAATAGAAATGGTTTTTCTCCCATGTTGCGTTTAAGAGAAAACAGCAAATGCACGTTTTAGGCCAAAATGCTTTGAAAGCAATGGAAACAACAAAAGCGCATACTTTGTGTTATCTCCTCTTGTAGCAAACACAGACAGCTCAAAATTTCACTGGATGTGTTGAAGACCAAGACCAACAAATGTGATGTGAAATGGTTTTTCTCCCATGTTGCGTTTAAGAGAAAACAGCAAATGCACGTTTTAGGCCAAAATGCATTGAAAGCAATGAAAACAACAAAAGCGCATACTTTGTGTTATCTCCTCTTGTAGCAAACACAGACAGCTCAAAATTTCACTGGATGTGTTGAAGACCAAGACCCACAAATGTGATGTGAAATGGTTTTTCTCCCATGTTGCGTTTAAGAGAAAACAGCAAATGCACGTTTTAGGCCAAAATGCATTGAAAGCAATGGAAACAACAATAGTGCATACTTTGTGTTATCTCCTCTTGTAGCAAACACAGGCAGCTCAAAATTTCACTGGATGTGTTGAAGACCAAGACCAACAAATGTGATGTGAAATGGTTTTTCTCCCATGTTGCGTTTAAGAGAAAACAGCAAATGCACGTTTTAGGCCAAAATGCATTGAAAGCAATGGAAACAACAAAAGTGCATACTTTGTGTTATCTCCTATTGTAGCAAACACAGACAGCTCAAAATTTTACTGGATGTGTTGAAGACCAAGACCAACAAATGTGATGTGAAATGGTTTTTCTCCCATGTTGCGTTTAAGAGAAAACAGCAAATGCACGTTTTAGGCCAAAATGCATTGAAAGCAATGGAAACAACAAAAGTGCATACTTTGTGTTATCTCCTCTTGTAGCAAACACAGGCAGCTCAAAATTTCACTGGATGTGTTGAAGACCAAGACCAACAAATGTGATGTGAAATGGTTTTTCTCCCATCTTGCGTTTAAGAGAAAACAGCAAAAGCACGTTTGAGGCCAAAATGCATTGAAAGCAATGGAAACAACAAAAGTGCATACTTTGTGTTATCTCCTCTTGTAGCAAACACAGACAGCTCAAAATTTCACTGGATGTATTGAAGACCAAGACCCACAAATGTGATGTGAAATGGTTTTTCTCCCATGTTGCGTTTAAGAGAAAACAGCAAATGCACGTTTTAGGCCAAAATGCTTTGAAAGCAATGGAAACAACAAAAGCGCATACTTTGTGTTATCTCCTCTTGTAGCAAATACAGACAGCTCAAAATTTCACTGGATGTGTTGAAGACCAATACCCACAAATGTGTTGTGAAATGGTTTTTCTCCCATGTTGCGTTTAAGAGAAAACAGCAATTGCTCGTTTTAGGCCAAAATGCATTGAAAGCAATGGAAACAACAAAAGCGCATACTTTGTGTTATCTCCTCTTGTAGCAAACACAGGCAGCTCAAAATTTCACTGGATGTGTTGAAGACCAAGACCAACAAATGTGATTAGAAATGGTTTTTCTCCCATGTTGCGTTTAAGAGAAAACAGCAAATGCACGTTTTAGGCCAAAATGCTTTGAAAGCAATGGAAACAACAAAAGCGCATACTTTGTGTTATCTCCTCTTGTAGCAAACACAGACAGCTCAAAATTTCACTGGATGTGTTGAAGACCAAGACCAACAAATGTGATGTGAAATGGTTTTCTCCCATGTTGCGTTTAAGAGAAAACAGCAAATGCACGTTTTAGGCCAAAATGCATTGAAAGCAATGAAAACAACAAAAGCGCATACTTTGTGTTATCTCCTCTTGTAGCAAACACAGACAGCTCAAAATTTCACTGGATGTGTTGAAGACCAAGACCAACAAATGTGATGTGAAATGGTTTTTCTCCCATGTTGCGTTTAAGAGAAAACAGCAAATGCACGTTTAAGGCCAAAATGCATTGAAAGCAATGAAAACAACAAAAGCGCATACTTTGTGTTATCTCCTCTTGTAGCAAACACAGACAGCTCAAAATTGTACTGGATGTGTTGAAGACCAAGACCCACAAATGTGATGTGAAATGGTTTTTCTCCCATGTTGCGTTTAAGAGAATACAGCAATTGCTCGTTTTAGGCAAAAATGCATTGAAAGCAATGGAACCAACAAAAGCGCATACTTTGTGTTATCTCCTCTTGTAGCAAACACAGACAGCTCAAAATTTCACTGGATGTGTTGAAGACCAATACCCACAAATGTGATGTGAAATGGTTTTTCTCCCATGTTGCGTTTAAGAGAAAACAGCAATTGCTCGTTTTAGGCCAAAATGCATTGAAAGCAATGGAAACAACAAAAGCGCATACTTTGTGTTATCTCCTCTTGTAGCAAACACAGACAGCTCAAAATTTCACTGGATGTGTTGAAGACCAAGACCCACAAATGTGATGTGAAATGGTTTTTCTCCCATGTTGCGTTTAAGAGAAAACAGCAAATGCACGTTTAAGGCCAAAATGCATTGAAAGCAATGAAAACAACAAAAGCGCATACTTTGTGTTATCTCCTCTTGTAGCAAACACAGACAGCTCAAAATTGTACTGGATGTGTTGAAGACCAAGACCCACAAATGTGATGTGAAATGGTTTTTCTCCCATGTTGCGTTTAAGAGAATACAGCAATTGCTCGTTTTAGGCCAAAATGCATTGAAAGCAATGGAACCAACAAAAGCGCATACTTTGTGTTATCTCCACTTGTAGCAAACACAGACAGCTCAAAATTTCACTGGATGTGTTGAAGACCAAGACCAACAAATGTGATGTGAAATGGTTTTTCTCCCATGTTGCGTTTAAGAGAAAACAGCAAATGCACGTTTTAGGCCAAAATGCATTGAAAGCAATGAAAACAACAAAAGCGCATACTTTGTGTTATCTCCTCTTGTAGCAAACACAGACAGCTCAAAATTTCACTGGATGTGTTGAAGACCAAGACCCACAAATGTGATGTGAAATGGTTTTTCTCCCATGTTGCATTTAAGAGAAAACAGCAATTGCTCGTTTTAGTCAAAAATGCATTGAAAGCAATGGAACCAACAAAAGCGCATACTTTGTGTTATCTCCTCTTGTAGCAAACACAGACAGCTCAAAATTTCACTGGATGTGTTGAAGACCAAGACCCACAAATGTGATGTGAAATGGTTTTTCTCCCATATTGCGTTTAAGAGAAAACAGCAATTGCACGTTTTAGGCCAAAATGCATTGAAAGCAATGGAAACAACAAAAGCGCATACTTTGTGTTATCTCCTCTTGTAGCAAACACAGGGCAGCTCAAAATTTCACTGGATGTGTTGAAGACCAAGACCAACAAATGTGATGTGAAATGGTTTTTCTCCCATGTTGCGTTTAAGAGAAAACAGCAAATGCACGTTTTAGGCCAAAATGCATTGAAAGCAATGGAAACAACAAAAGTGCATACGTTGTGTTATCTCCTCTTGTAGCAAACACAGACAGCTCAAAATTTCACTGGATGTGTTGAAGACCAAGACCAACAAATGTGATGTGAAATGGTTTTTCTCCCATGTTGCGTTTAAGAGAAAACAGCAAATGCACGTTTTAGGCCAAAATGCATTGAAAGCAATGGAAACAACAAAAGTGCATACTTTGTGTTATCTCCTCTTGTAGCAAACACAGACAGCTCAAAATTTCACTGGATGTGTTGAAGACCAAGACCAACAAATGTGATGTGAAATGGTTTTTCTCCCATGTTGCGTTTAAGAGAAAACAGCAAATGCACGTTTTAGGCCAAAATGCTTTGAAAGCAATGGAAACAACAAAAGCGCATACTTTATGTTATCTCCTCTTGTAGCAAACACAGGCAGCTCAAAATTTCACTGGATGTGTTGAAGACCAAGACCAACAAATGTGATGTGAAATGGTTTTTCTCCCATATTGCGTTTAAGAGAAAACAGCAATTGCACGTTTTAGGCCAAAATGCATTGAAAGCAATGGAAACAAAAGCGCATACTTTGTGTTATCTCCTCTTGTAGCAAACACAGGCAGCTCAAAATTTCACTGGATGTGTTGAAGACCAAGACCAACAAATGTGATGTGAAATGGTTTTTCTCCCATGTTGCGTTTAAGAGAAAACAGCAAATGCACGTTTTAGGCCAAAATGCATTGAAAGCAATGGAAACAACAAAAGTGCATACATTGTGTTATCTCCTCTTGTAGCAAACACAGACAGCTCAAAATTTCACTGGATGTGTTGAAGACCAAGACCAACAAATGTGATGTGAAATGGTTTTTCTCCCATGTTGCGTTTAAGAGAAAACAGCAAATGCACGTTTTAGGCCAAAATGCATTGAAAGCAATGGAAACAACAAAAGTGCATACTTTGTGTTATCTCCTCTTGTAGCAAACACAGACAGCTCAAAATTTCACTGGATGTGTTGAAGACCAAGACCAACAAATGTGATGTGAAATGGTTTTTCTCCCATGTTGCGTTTAAGAGAAAACAGCAAATGCACGTTTTAGGCCAAAATGCTTTGAAAGCAATGGAAACAACAAAAGCGCATACTTTGTGTTATCTCCTCTTGTAGCAAACACAGGCAGCTCAAAATTTCAGTGGATGTGTTGAAGACCAAGACCAACAAATGTGATGTGAAATGGTTTTTCTCCCATGTTGCGTTTAAGAGAAAACAGCAAATGCACGTTTTAGGCCAAAATGCTTTGAAAGCAATGGAAACAACAAAAGCGCATACTTTGTGTTATCTCCTCTTGTAGCAAACACAGGCAGCTCAAAATTTCACTGGATGTGTTGAAGACCAATACCCACAAATGTGATGTGAAATGGTTTTTCTCCCATGTTGCATTTAAGAGAAAACAGCAAATGCACGTTTTAGGCCAAAATGCTTTGAAAGCAATGGAAACAACAAAAGCGCATACTTTGTGTTATCTCCTCTTGTAGCAAACACAGACAGCTCAAAATTTCACTGGATGTGTTGAAGACCAAGACCCACAAATGTGATGTGAAATGGTTTTTCTCCCATGTTGCGTTTAAGAGAAAACAGCAAATGCACGTTTAAGGCCAAAATGCATTGAAAGCAATGAAAACAACAAAAGCGCATACTTTGTGTTATCTCCTCTTGTAGCAAACACAGACAGCTCAAAATTTCACTGGATGTGTTGAAGACCAAGACCCACAAATGTGATGTGAAATGGTTTTTCTCCCATGTTGCGTTTAAGAGAATACAGCAATTGCTCGTTTTAGGCCAAAATGCATTGAAAGCAATGGAACCAACAAAAGCGCATACTTTGTGTTATCTCCACTTGTAGCAAACACAGACAGCTCAAAATTTCACTGGATGTGTTGAAGACCAAGACCAACAAATGTGATGTGAAATGGTTTTTCTCCCATGTTGCGTTTAAGAGAAAACAGCAAATGCACGTTTTAGGCCAAAATGCATTGAAAGCAATGAAAACAACAAAAGCGCATACTTTGTGTTATCTCCTCTTGTAGCAAACACAGACAGCTCAAAATTGTACTGGATGTGTTGAAGACCAAGACCCACAAATGTGATGTGAAATGGTTTTTCTCCCATGTTGCATTTAAGAGAAAACAGCAATTGCTCGTTTTAGGCAAAAATGCATTGAAAGCAATGGAACCAACAAAAGCGCATACTTTGTGTTATCTCCTCTTGTAGCAAACACAGACAGCTCAAAATTTCACTGGATGTGTTGAAGACCAAGACCCACAAATGTGATGTGAAATGGTTTTTCTCCCATATTGCGTTTAAGAGAAAACAGCAATTGCACGTTTTAGGCCAAAATGCATTGAAAGCAATGGAAACAACAAAAGCGCATACTTTGTGTTATCTCCTCTTGTAGCAAACACAGGCAGCTCAAAATTTCACTGGATGTGTTGAAGACCAAGACCAACAAATGTGATGTGAAATGGTTTTTCTCCCATGTTGCGTTTAAGAGAAAACAGCAAATGCACGTTTTAGGCCAAAATGCATTGAAAGCAAAGGAAACAACAAAAGTGCATACGTTGTGTTATCTCCTCTTGTAGCAAACACAGACAGCTCAAAATTTCACTGGATGTGTTGAAGACCAAGACCAACAAATGTGATGTGAAATGGTTTTTCTCCCATGTTGCGTTTAAGAGAAAACAGCAAATGCACGTTTTAGGCCAAAATGCATTGAAAGCAATGGAAACAACAAAAGTGCATACTTTGTGTTATCTCCTCTTGTAGCAAACACAGGCAGCTCAAAATTTCACTGGATGTGTTGAAGACCAAGACCAACAAATGTGATGTGAAATGGTTTTTCTCCCATGTTGCGTTTAAGAGAAAACAGCAAATGCACGTTTTAGGCCAAAATGCATTGAAAGCAATGGAAACAACAAAAGTGCATACTTTGTGTTATCTCCTCTTGTAGCAAACACAGACAGCTCAAAATTTCACTGGATGTGTTGAAGACCAAGACCAACAAATGTGATGTGAAATGGTTTTTCTCCCATGTTGCGTTTAAGAGAAAACAGCAAATGCACGTTTAAGGCCAAAATGCTTTGAAAGCAATGGAAACAACAAAAGCGCATACTTTGTGTTATCTCCTCTTGTAGCAAACACAGGCAGCTCAAAATTTCACTGGATGTGTTGAAGACCAAGACCAACAAATGTGATGTGAAATGGTTTTTCTCCCATGTTGCGTTTAAGAGAAAACAGCAAATGCACGTTTTAGGCCAAAATGCTTTGAAAGCAATGGAAACAACAAAAGCGCATACTTTGTGTTATCTCCTCGTGTAGCAAACACAGACAGCTCAAAATTTCACTGGATGTGTTGAAGACCAAGACCCACAAATGTGATGTGAAATGGTTTTTCTCCCATATTGCGTTTAAGAGAAAACAGCAATTGCACGTTTTAGGCCAAAATGCATTGAAAGCAATGGAAACAAAAGCGCATACTTTGTGTTATCTCCTCTTGTAGCAAACACAGGCAGCTCAAAATTTCACTGGATGTGTTGAAGACCAAGACCAACAAATGTGATGTGAAATGGTTTTTCTCCCATGTTGCGTTTAAGAGAAAACAGCAAATGCACGTTTTAGGCCAAAATGCATTGAAAGCAATGGAAACAACAAAAGTGCATACGTTGTGTTATCTCCTCTTGTAGCAAACACAGACAGCTCAAAATTTCACTGGATGTGTTGAAGACCAAGACCAACAAATGTGATGTGAAATGGTTTTTCTCCCATGTTGCGTTTAAGAGAAAACAGCAAATGCACGTTTTAGGCCAAAATGCATTGAAAGCAATGGAAACAACAAAAGTGCATACTTTGTGTTATCTCCTCTTGTAGCAAACACAGACAGCTCAAAATTTCACTGGATGTATTGAAGACCAAGACCCACAAATGTGATGTGAAATGGTTTTTCTCCCATGTTGCGTTTAAGAGAAAACAGCAAATGCACGTTTTAGGCCAAAATGCTTTGAAAGCAATGGAAACATCAAAAGCGCATACTTTGTGTTATCTCCTCTTGTAGCAAATACAGACAGCTCAAAATTTCACTGGATGTGTTGAAGACCAATACCCACAAATGTGTTGTGAAATGGTTTTTCTCCCATGTTGCGTTTAAGAGAAAACAGCAATTGCTCGTTTTAGGCCAAAATGCATTGAAAGCAATGGAAACAACAAAAGCGCATACTTTGTGTTATCTCCTCTTGTAGCAAACACAGGCAGCTCAAAATTTCACTGGATGTGTTGAAGACCAAGACCAACAAATGTGATTAGAAATGGTTTTTCTCCCATGTTGCGTTTAAGAGAAAACAGCAAATGCACGTTTTAGGCCAAAATGCTTTGAAAGCAATGGAAACAACAAAAGCGCATACTTTGTGTTATCTCCTCTTGTAGCAAACACAGACAGCTCAAAATTTCACTGGATGTGTTGAAGACCAAGACCAACAAATGTGATGTGAAATGGTTTTCTCCCATGTTGCGTTTAAGAGAAAACAGCAAATGAACGTTTTAGGCCAAAATGCATTGAAAGCAATGAAAACAACAAAAGCGCATACTTTGTGTTATCTCCTCTTGTAGCAAACACAGACAGCTCAAAATTTCACTGGATGTGTTGAAGACCAAGACCAACAAATGTGATGTGAAATGGTTTTTCTCCCATGTTGCGTTTAAGAGAAAACAGCAAATGCACGTTTAAGGCCAAAATGCATTGAAAGCAATGAAAACAACAAAAGCGCATACTTTGTGTTATCTCCTCTTGTAGCAAACACAGACAGCTCAAAATTGTACTGGATGTGTTGAAGACCAAGACCCACAAATGTGATGTGAAATGGTTTTTCTCCCATGTTGCGTTTAAGAGAATACAGCAATTGCTCGTTTTAGGCAAAAATGCATTGAAAGCAATGGAACCAACAAAAGCGCATACTTTGTGTTATCTCCTCTTGTAGCAAACACAGACAGCTCAAAATTTCACTGGATGTGTTGAAGACCAATACCCACAAATGTGATGTGAAATGGTTTTTCTCCCATGTTGCGTTTAAGAGAAAACAGCAATTGCTCGTTTTAGGCCAAAATGCATTGAAAGCAATGGAAACAACAAAAGCGCATACTTTGTGTTATCTCCTCTTGTAGCAAACACAGACAGCTCAAAATTTCACTGGATGTGTTGAAGACAAAGACCCACAAATGTGATGTGAAATGGTTTTTCTCCCATGTTGCGTTTAAGAGAAAACAGCAAATGCACGTTTAAGGCCAAAATGCATTGAAAGCAATGAAAACAACAAAAGCGCATACTTTGTGTTATCTCCTCTTGTAGCAAACACAGACAGCTCAAAATTGTACTGGATGTGTTGAAGACCAATACCCACAAATGTGATGTGAAATGGTTTTTCTCCCATGTTGCGTTTAAGAGAATACAGCAATTGCTCGTTTTAGGCCAAAATGCATTGAAAGCAATGGAACCAACAAAAGCGCATACTTTGTGTTATCTCCACTTGTAGCAAACACAGACAGCTCAAAATTTCACTGGATGTGTTGAAGACCAAGACCAACAAATGTGATGTGAAATGGTTTTTCTCCCATGTTGCGTTTAAGAGAAAACAGCAAATGCACGTTTTAGGCCAAAATGCATTGAAAGCAATGAAAACAACAAAAGCGCATACTTTGTGTTATCTCCTCTTGTAGCAAACACAGACAGCTCAAAATTTCACTGGATGTGTTGAAGACCAAGACCCACAAATGTGATGTGAAATGGTTTTTCTCCCATGTTGCATTTAAGAGAAAACAGCAATTGCTCGTTTTAGGCAAAAATGCATTGAAAGCAATGGAACCAACAAAAGCGCATACTTTGTGTTATCTCCTCTTGTAGCAAACACAGACAGCTCAAAATTTCACTGGATGTGTTGAAGACCAAGACCCACAAATGTAATGTGAAATGGTTTTTCTCCCATATTGCGTTTAAGAGAAAACAGCAATTGCACGTTTTAGGCCAAAATGCATTGAAAGCAATGGAAACAACAAAAGCGCATACTTTGTGTTATCTCCTCTTGTAGCAAACACAGGCAGCTCAAAATTTCACTGGATGTGTTGAAGACCAAGACCAACAAATGTGATGTGAAATGGTTTTTCTCCCATGTTGCGTTTAAGAGAAAACAGCAAATGCACGTTTTAGGCCAAAATGCATTGAAAGCAATGGAAACAACAAAAGTGCATACGTTGTGTTATCTCCTCTTGTAGCAAACACAGACAGCTCAAAATTTCACTGGATGTGTTGAAGACCAAGACCAACAAATGTGATGTGAAATGGTTTTTCTCCCATGTTGCATTTAAGAGAAAACAGCAAATGCACGTTTTAGGCCAAAATGCATTGAAAGCAATGGAAACAACAAAAGTGCATACTTTGTGTTATCTCCTCTTGTAGCAAACACAGACAGCTCAAAATTTCACTGGATGTGTTGAAGACCAAGACCAACAAATGTGATGTGAAATGGTTTTTCTCCCATGTTGCGTTTAAGAGAAAACAGCAAATGCACGTTTTAGGCCAAAATGCTTTGAAAGCAATGGTAACAACAAAAGCGCATACTTTGTGTTATCTCCTCTTGTAGCAAACACAGGCAGCTCAAAATTTCACTGGATGTGTTGAAGACCAAGACCAACAAATGTGATGTGAAATGGTTTTTCTCCCATGTTGCGTTTAAGAGAAAACAGCAAATGCACGTTTTAGGCCAAAATGCTTTGAAAGCAATGGAAACAACAAAAGCGCATACTTTGTGTTATCTCCTCGTGTAGCAAACACAGACAGCTCAAAATTTCACTGGATGTGTTGAAGACCAAGACCCACAAATGTGATGTGAAATGGTTTTTCTCCCATATTGCGTTTAAGAGAAAACAGCAATTGCACGTTTTAGGCCAAAATGCATTGAAAGCAATGGAAACAAAAGCGCATATTTTGTGTTATCTCCTCTTGTAGCAAACACAGGCAGCTCAAAATTTCACTGGATGTGTTGAAGACCAAGACCAACAAATGTGATGTGAAATGGTTTTTCTCCCATGTTGCGTTTAAGAGAAAACAGCAAATGCACGTTTTAGGCCAAAATGCATTGAAAGCAATGGAAACAACAAAAGTGCATACGTTGTGTTATCTCCTCTTGTAGCAAACACAGACAGCTCAAAATTTCACTGGATGTGTTGAAGACCAAGACCAACAAATGTGATGTGAAATGTTTTTTCTCCCATGTTGGGTTTAAGAGAAAACAGCAAATGCACGTTTTAGGCCAAAATGCATTGAAAGCAATGGAAACAACAAAAGTGCATACTTTGTGTTATCTCCTCTTGTAGCAAACACAGGCAGCTCAAAATTTCACTGGATGTGTTGAAGACCAAGACCAACAAATGTGATGTGAAATGGTTTTTCTCCCATGTTGCGTTTAAGAGAAAACAGCAAATGCACGTTTTAGGCCAAAATGCATTGAAAGCAATGGAAACAACAAAAGTGCATACTTTGTGTTATCTCCTCTTGTAGCAAACACAGACAGCTCAAAATTTCACTGGATGTGTTGAAGACCAAGACCAACAAATGTGATGTGAAATGGTTTTTCTCCCATGTTGCGTTTAAGAGAAAACAGCAAATGCACGTTTTAGGCCAAAATGCTTTGAAAGCAATGGAAACAACAAAAGCGCATACTTTGTGTTATCTCCTCTTGTAGCAAACACAGGCAGCTCAAAATTTCAGTGGATGTGTTGAAGACCAAGACCAACAAATGTGATGTGAAATGGTTTTTCTCCCATGTTGCGTTTAAGAGAAAACAGCAAATGCACGTTTTAGGCCAAAATGCTTTGAAAGCAATGGAAACAACAAAAGCGCATACTTTGTGTTATCTCCTCTTGTAGCAAACACAGGCAGCTCAAAATTTCACTGGATGTGTTGAAGACCAATACCCACAAATGTGATGTGAAATGGTTTTTCTCCCATGTTGCGTTTAAGAGAAAACAGCAAATGCACGTTTTAGGCCAAAATGCTTTGAAAGCAATGGAAACAACAAAAGCGCATACTTTGTGTTATCTCCTCTTGTAGCAAACACAGACAGCTCAAAATTTCACTGGATGTGTTGAAGACCAAGACCCACAAATGTGATGTGAAATGGTTTTTCTCCCATGTTGCGTTTAAGAGAAAACAGCAAATGCACGTTTAAGGCCAAAATGCATTGAAAGCAATGAAAACAACAAAAGCGCATACTTTGTGTTATCTCCTCTTGTAGCAAACACAGACAGCTCAAAATTGTACTGGATGTGTTGAAGACCAAGACCCACAAATGTGATGTGAAATGGTTTTTCTCCCATGTTGCGTTTAAGAGAATACAGCAATTGCTCGTTTTAGGCCAAAATGCATTGAAAGCAATGGAACCAACAAAAGCGCATACTTTGTGTTATCTCCACTTGTAGCAAACACAGACAGCTCAAAATTTCACTGGATGTGTTGAAGACCAAGACCAACAAATGTGATGTGAAATGGTTTTTCTCACATGTTGCGTTTAAGAGAAAACAGCAAATGCACGTTTTAGGCCAAAATGCATTGAAAGCAATGAAAACAACAAAAGCGCATACTTTGTGTTATCTCCTCTTGTAGCAAACACAGACAGCTCAAAATTTCACTGGATGTGTTGAAGACCAAGACCCACAAATGTGATGTGAAATGGTTTTTCTCCCATGTTGCATTTAAGAGAAAACAGCAATTGCTCGTTTTAGGCAAAAATGCATTGAAAGCAATGGAACCAACAAAAGCGCATACTTTGTGTTATCTCCTCTTGTAGCAAACACAGACAGCTCAAAATTTCACTGGATGTGTTGAAGACCAAGACCCACAAATGTGATGTGAAATGGTTTTTCTCCCATATTGCGTTTAAGAGAAAACAGCAATTGCACGTTTTAGGCCAAAATGCATTGAAAGCAATGGAAACAACAAAAGCGCATACTTTGTGTTATCTCCTCTTGTAGCAAACACAGGCAGCTCAAAATTTCACTGGATGTGTTGAAGACCAAGACCAACAAATGTGATGTGAAATGGTTTTTCTCCCATGTTGCGTTTAAGAGAAAACAGCAAATGCACGTTTTAGGCCAAAATGCATTGAAAGCAATGGAAACAACAAAAGTGCATACGTTGTGTTATCTCCTCTTGTAGCAAACACAGACAGCTCAAAATTTCACTGGATGTGTTGAAGACCAAGACCAACAAATGTGATGTGAAATGGTTTTTCTCCCATGTTGCGTTTAAGAGAAAACAGCAAATGCACGTTTTAGGCCAAAATGCATTGAAAGCAATGGAAACAACAAAAGTGCATACTTTGTGTTATCTCCTCTTGTAGCAAACACAGGCAGCTCAAAATTTCACTGGATGTGTTGAAGACCAAGACCAACAAATGTGATGTGAAATGGTTTTTCTCCCATGTTGCGTTTAAGAGAAAACAGCAATTGCACGTTTTAGGCCAAAATGCATTGAAAGCAATGGAAACAAAAGCGCATACTTTGTGTTATCTCCTCTTGTAGCAAACACAGGCAGCTCAAAATTTCACTGGATGTGTTGAAGACCAAGACCAACAAATGTGATGTGAAATGGTTTTTCTCCCATGTTGCGTTTAAGAGAAAACAGCAAATGCACGTTTTAGGCCAAAATGCATTGAAAGCAATGGAAACAACAAAAGTGCATACGTTGTGTTATCTCCTCTTGTAGCAAACACAGACAGCTCAAAATTTCACTGGATGTGTTGAAGACCAAGACCAACAAATGTGATGTGAAATGGTTTTTCTCCCATGTTGCGTTTAAGAGAAAACAGCAATTGCTCATTTTAGGCCAAAATGCATTGAAAGCAATGGAAACAACAAAAGTGCATACTTTGTGTTATCTCCTCTTGTAGCAAACACAGGCAGCTCAAAATTTCACTGGATGTGTTGAAGACCAAGACCAACAAATGTGATGTGAAATGGTTTTTCTCCCATGTTGCGTTTAAGAGAAAACAGCAAATGCACGTTTTAGGCCAAAATGCATTGAAAGCAATGGAAACAACAAAAGTGCATACTTTGTGTTATCTCCTCTTGTAGCAAACACAGACAGCTCAAAATTTCACTGGATGTGTTGAAGACCAAGACCAACAAATGTGATGTGAAATGGTTTTTCTCCCATGTTGCGTTTAAGAGAAAACAGCAAATGCACGTTTTAGGCCAAAATGCTTTGAAAGCAATGGAAACAACAAAAGCGCATACTTTGTGTTATCTCCTCTTGTAGCAAACACAGGCAGCTCAAAATTTCAGTGGATGTGTTGAAGACCAAGACCAACAAATGGGATGTGAAATGGTTTTTCTCCCATGTTGCGTTTAAGAGAAAACAGCAAATGCACGTTTTAGGCCAAAATGCTTTGAAAGCAATGGAAACAACAAAAGTGCATACTTTGTGTTATCTCCTCTTGTAGCAAACACAGGCAGCTCAAAATTTCACTGGATGTGTTGAAGACCAAGACCAACAAATGTGATGTGAAATGGTTTTTCTCCCATGTTGCGTTTAAGAGAAAACAGCAAATGCACGTTTTAGGCCAAAATGCATTGAAAGCAATGGAACCAACAAAAGCACATACTTTGTGTTATCTCCTCTTGTAGCAAACACAGACAGCTCAAAATTTTACTGGATGTGTTGAAGACCAAGACCAACAAATGTGATGTGAAATGGTTTTTCTCCCATGTTGCGTTTAAGAGAAAACAGCAAATGCACGTTTTAGGCCAAAATGCATTGAAAGCAATGGAAACAACAAAAGTGCATACTTTGTGTTATCTCCTCTTGTAGCAAACACAGGCAGCTCAAAATTTCACTGGATGTGTTGAAGACCAAGACCAACAAATGTGATGTGAAATGGTTTTTCTCCCATGTTGCGTTTAAGAGAAAACAGCAAATGCACGTTTTAGGCCAAAATGCTTTGAAAGCAATGGAAACAACAAAAGCGCATACTTTGTGTTATCTCCTCGTGTAGCAAACACAGACAGCTCAAAATTTCACTGGATGTGTTGAAGACCAAGACCCACAAATGTGATGTGAAATGGTTTTTCTCCCATATTGCGTTTAAGAGAAAACAGCAAATGCACGTTTTAGGCCAAAATGCATTGAAAGCAATGGAAACAAAAGCGCATACTTTGTGTTATCTCCTCTTGTAGCAAACACAGGCAGCTCAAAATTTCACTGGATGTGTTGAAGACCAAGACCAACAAATGTGATGTGAAATGGTTTTTCTCCCATGTTGCGTTTAAGAGAAAACAGCAAATGCACGTTTTAGGCCAAAATGCATTGAAAGCAATGGAAACAACAAAAGTGCATACGTTGTGTTATCTCCTCTTGTAGCAAACACAGACAGCTCAAAATTTCACTGGATGTGTTGAAGACCAAGACCAACAAATGTGATGTGAAATGGTTTTTCTCCCATGTTGCGTTTAAGAGAAAACAGCAAATGCACGTTTTAGGCCAAAATGCATTGAAAGCAATGGAAACAACAAAAGTGCATACTTTGTGTTATCTCCTCTTGTAGCAAACACAGGCAGCTCAAAATTTCAGTGTATGTGTTGAAGACCAAGACCAACAAATGTGATGTGAAATGGTTTTTCTCCCATGTTGCGTTTAAGAGAAAACAGCAAATGCACGTTTTAGGCCAAAATGCATTGAAAGCAATGGAAACAACAAAAGTGCATACGTTGTGTTATCTCCTCTTGTAGCAAACACAGACAGCTCAAAATTTCACTGGATGTGTTGAAGACCAAGACCAACAAATGTGATGTGAAATGGTTTTTCTCCCATGTTGCGTTTAAGAGAAAACAGCAAATGCACGTTTTAGGCCAAAATGCTTTGAAAGCAATGGAAACAACAAAAGCGCATACTTTGTGTTATCTCCTCTTGTAGCAAACACAGGCAGCTCAAAATTTCAGTGGATGTGTTGAAGACCAAGACCAACAAATGTGATGTGAAATGGTTTTTCTCCCATGTTGCGTTTAAGAGAAAACAGCAAATGCACGTTTTAGGCCAAAATGCTTTGAAAGCAATGGAAACAACAAAAGCGCATACTTTGTGTTATCTCCTCTTGTAGCAAACACAGACAGCTCAAAATTTTACTGCATGTGTTGAAGACCAAGACCAACAAATGTGATGTGAAATGGTTTTTCTCCCATGTTGCGTTTAAGAGAAAACAGCAAATGCACGTTTTAGGCCAAAATGCATTGAAAGCAATGGAAACAACAAAAGTGCATACTTTGTGTTATCTCCTCTTGTAGCAAACACAGGCAGCTCAAAATTTCACTGGATGTGTTGAAGACCAAGACCAACAAATGTGATGTGAAATGGTTTTTCTCCCATGTTGCGTTTAAGAGAAAACAGCAAATGCACGTTTTAGGCCAAAAAGCTTTGAAAGCAATGGAAACAACAAAAGCGCATACTTTGTGTTATCTCCTCTTGTAGCAAATACAGACAGCTCAAAATTTCACTGGATGTGTTGAAGACCAATACCCACAAATGTGATGTGAAATGGTTTTTCTCCCATGTTGCGTTTAAGAGAAAACAGCAATTGCTCGTTTTAGGCCAAAATGCATTGAAAGCAATGGAAACAACAAAAGCGCATACTTTGTGTTATCTCCTCTTGTAGCAAACACAGGCAGCTCAAAATTTCACTGGATGTGTTGAAGACCAAGACCAACAAATGTGATTAGAAATGGTTTTTCTCCCATGTTGCGTTTAAGAGAAAACAGCAAATGCACGTTTTAGGCCAAAATGCTTTGAAAGCAATGGAAACAACAAAAGCGCATACTTTGTGTTATCTCCTCTTGTAGCAAACACAGACAGCTCAAAATTTCACTGGATGTGTTGAAGACCAAGACCAACAAATGTGATTAGAAATGGTTTTTCTCCCATGTTGCGTTTAAGAGAAAACAGCAAATGCACGTTTTAGGCCAAAATGCTTTTAAAGCAATGGAAACAACAAAAGCGCATACTTTGTGTTATCTCCTCTTGTAGCAAACACAGACAGCTCAAAATTTCACTGGATGTGTTGAAGACCAAGACCAACAAATGTGATGTGAAATGGTTTTTCTCCCATGTTGCGTTTAAGAGAAAACAGCAAATGCACGTTTTAGGCCAAAATGCATTGAAAGCAATGAAAACAACAAAAGCGCATACTTTGTGTTATCTCCTCTTGTAGCAAACACAGACAGCTCAAAATTTCACTGGATGTGTTGAAGACCAAGACCAACAAATGTGATGTGAAATGGTTTTTCTCCCATGTTGCGTTTAAGAGAAAACAGCAAATGCACGTTTAAGGCCAAAATGCATTGAAAGCAATGAAAACAACAAAAGCGCATACTTTCTGTTATCTCCTCTTGTAGCAAACACAGACAGCTCCAAATTTTACTGGATGTGTTGAAGACCAAGACCCACAAATGTGATGTGAAATGGTTTTTCTCCCATGTTGCGTTTAAGAGAATACAGCAATTGCTCGTTTTAGGCAAAAATGCATTGAAAGCAATGGAACCAACAAAAGCGCATACTTTGTGTTATCTCCTCTTGTAGCAAACACAGACAGCTCAAAATTTCACTGGATGTGTTGAAGACCAAGACCAACAAATGTGATTAGAAATGGTTTTTCTCCCATGTTGCGTTTAAGAGAAAACAGCAAATGCACGTTTTAGGCCAAAATGCTTTGAAAGCAATGGAAACAACAAAAGCGCATACTTTGTGTTATCTCCTCTTGTAGCAAACACAGACAGCTCAAAATTTCACTGGATGTGTTGAAGACCAAGACCAACAAATGTGATGTGAAATGGTTTTTCTCCCATGTTGCGTTTAAGAGAAAACAGCAAATGCACGTTTTAGGCCAAAATGCATTGAAAGCAATGAAAACAACAAAAGCGCATACTTTGTGTTATCTCCTCTTGTAGCAAACACAGACAGCTCAAAATTTTACTGGATGTGTTGAAGACCAAGACCCACAAATGTGATGTGAAATGGTTTTTCTCCCATGTTGCGTTTAAGAGAAAACAGCAAATGCACGTTTAAGGCCAAAATGCATTGAAACCAATGAAAACAACAAAAGCGCATACTTTGTGTTATCTCCTCTTGTAGCAAACACAGACAGCTCAAAATTTTACTGGATGTGTTGAAGACCAAGACCCACAAATGTGATGTGAAATGGTTTTTCTCCCATGTTGCGTTTAAGAGAATACAGCAATTGCTCGTTTTAGGCAAAAATGCATTGAAAGCAATGGAACCAACAAAAGCGCATACTTTGTGTTATCTCCTCTTGTAGCAAACACAGACAGCTCAAAATTTCACTGGATGTGTTGAAGACCAAGACCAACAAATGTGATTAGAAATGGTTTTTCTCCCATGTTGCGTTTAAGAGAAAACAGCAAATGCACGTTTTAGGCCAAAATGCTTTGAAAGCAATGGAAACAACAAAAGCGCATACTTTGTGTTATCTCCTCTTGTAGCAAACACAGACAGCTCAAAATTTCACTGGATGTGTTGAAGACCAAGACCAACAAATGTGATGTGAAATGGTTTTTCTCCCATATTGCGTTTAAGAGAAAACAGCAAATGCACGTTTTAGGCCAAAATGCATTGAAAGCAATGAAAACAACAAAAGCGCATACTTTGTGTTATCTCCTCTTGTAGCAAACACAGACAGCTCAAAATTTCACTGGATGTGTTGAAGACCAAGACCCACAAATGTGATGTGAAATGGTTTTTCTCCCATGTTGCGTTTAAGAGAAAACAGCAAATGCACGTTTAAGGCCAAAATGCATTGAAAGCAATGAAAACAACAAAAGCGCATACTTTGTGTTATCTCCTCTTGTAGCAAACACAGACAGCTCAAAATTGTACTGGATGTGTTGAAGACCAAGACCCACAAATGTGATGTGAAATGGTTTTTCTCCCATGTTGCGTTTAAGAGAATACAGCAATTGCTCGTTTTAGGCAAAAATGCATTGAAAGCAATGGAACCAACAAAAGCGCATACTTTGTGTTATCTCCTCTTGTAGCAAACACAGATAGCTCAAAATTACACTGGATGTGTTGAAGACCAAGACCCACAAATGTGATGTGAAATGTTTTTTCTCCCATGTTGCGTTTAAGAGAAAACAGCAATTGCTCGTTTTAGGCAATAATGCATTGAAAGCAATGGAACCAACAAAAGCGCATACTTTGTGTTATCTCCTCTTGTAGCAAACACAGACAGCTCAAAATTTCACTGGATGAGTTGAAGACCAAGACCCACAAATGTGATGTGAAATGGTTTTTCTCCCATGTTGCGTTTAAGAGAAAACAGCAAATGCACGTTTTTAAGCCAAAATGCATTGAAAGCAATGGAAACAACAAAAGCGCATACTTTGAGTTATCTTCTCTTGTAGCAAACACAGGCAGCTCAAAATTTCACTGGATGTGTTGAAGACCAAGACCAACAAATGTGATGTGAAATGGTTTTTCTCCCATGTTGCGTTTAAGAGAAAACAGCAAATGCACGTTTTAGGCCAAAATGCTTTGAAAGCAATGGAAACAACAAAAGCGCATACTTTGTGTTATCTCCACTTGTAGCAAACACAGACAGCTCAAAATTTCACTGGATGTGTTGAAGACCAAGACCAACAAATGTGATGTGAAATGGTTTTTCTCCCATGTTGCGTTTAAGAGAAAACAGCAATTGCACGTTTTAGGCCAAAATGCATTGAAAGCAATGAAAACAACAAAAGCGCATACTTTGTGTTATCTCCTCTTGTAGCAAACACAGACAGCTCAAAATTGTACTGGATGTGTTGAAGAACAAGACCCACAAATGTGATGTGAAATGGTTTTTCTCCCATGTTGCGTTTAAGAGAAAACAGCAATTGCTCGTTTTAGGCAAAAATGCATTGAAAGCAATGGAACCAACAAAAGCGCATACTTTGTGTTATCTCCTCTTGTAGCAAACACAGACAGCTCAAAATTTCACTGGATGTGTTGAAGACCAAGACCCACAAATGTGATGTGAAATGGTTTTTCTCCCATATTGCGTTTAAGAGAAAACAGCAATTGCACGTTTTAGGCCAAAATGCATTGAAAGCAATGGAAACAACAAAAGTGCATACGTTGTGTTATTTCCTCTTGTAGCAAACACAGACAGCTCAAAATTTCACTGGATGTGTTGAAGACCAAGACCAACAAATGTGATGTGAAATGGTTTTTCTCCCATGTTGCGTTTAAGAGAAAACAGCAAATGCACGTTTTAGGCCAAAATGCATTGAAAGCAATGGAAACAACAAAAGTGCATACTTTGTGTTATCTCCTCTTGTAGCAAACACAGACATACACCACATTCTATACTATGTACCACTATACACCATTTTCTATAAAATGTAACACTATACACCATATTCTATACTATGTACCACTATACATCATATTCTATACTTTGTAACTCTATACATTATGTTCTATACTATGTACCACTATATACCACATTCTATACTATGTACTACTATACAGCTCTACACCATATTCTATACTATGTACCACTATACATCTCTACACCACATTCTATACTATGTACCACTGTACACCATATTCTATACTATGTACCACTATACACCACATTCTAGACTATGTACCACTATACAACACATTCTATACTATGTAGAACTATACACCATATTCTATACTATGTACCTCTATATACCATATTCTATACTATGTACCACTATACACCATATTCTATTCTATGTACCACAATACACCATATTCTATACTATGTACCTCTTTACACCATATCCTATACTATGTACATCTATACACCATATTCTATACTATATACCACTATACACCATATTCTATACTTTATACCACTATACACCATTTTCTATACTTTATACACTATACAACTCTACCCCATATTTTATACTATGTACCACTATACACCATTTTCTATACTATGAACCACTATACAGCTCTACACCACATTCTATACTATATACAACTATACACCATGTTCTGTACTATATACCACTATACACCTCTACACCATATTCTATACTATGTACCACTATACTGCTCTACACCATATTCTATACTATATACTACTATACAACACATTCTATACTATGTACCACTATACACCATATTCTATACTATGTAAAACTATACTCCACATTCTATACTATGTACCATTATACAGCTCTACACCACATTCTATAATATGTACCACTATATACCACATTTTATACTATGTACCACTATACAGCTCTAAACAATATTTTATACTATGTACCACTATACATCTCTACACCACATTCTACACTATGTACCACTATACAACATATTCTATACTATGTAAAACTATACAGCTCTACACAACATTCTATACTATGTACCACTATACACCATATTCTATACTATGTAACACTATACACCACATTCTATACTATGTACCATTATACAGCTCTACATCACATTCAATAATATGTACCACTATATACCACATTTTATACTATGTACCACTATACAGCTCTAAACAATATTCTATACTATGTACTACTATAAAGCTCGTACACCACATTCTATACTATGTACCACTATACACCATATTCTATACTATGTACCACTGTACACCATATTCTATACTATGTATCTCTATACACATATTTTATACTATATACCACTACACACCACCTCCTACACTATGTACCATTATACAGCTCTACACCACATTCTATACTATGTACCACAATACACCATATTCTATACTATGAAACACTATACACCACATTCTATACTATGTACCATTATACAGCTCTACACCACATTCTATAATATGTACCACTATATACCACATTTTATACTATGTACCACTATACAGCTCTAAACAATATTTTATACTATGTACCACTATACAGCTCTACACCACATTCTATACTATGTACCACTATACACCATATTCTATACTATGTACCACTATACACCATATTCTATACTATGTACTTCTATACACCGTATTCTATACTATATACCACTATACACCACATCCTATACTATGTACATTATACAGCTCTACACCATATTCTATACTATGTACCACTATACACCACATTCTATACTATGTACCTCTATACACAATATTCTATACTATGTACCTCTATACAGCATATTCTATACTATATACCACTATACACCATATTCCATACAATGTACCACTATACACCATATTCTATACGATATACAACTATTCGGCTTTACCCAAATTTCTATACTCTGTACCACTATACACCATATTCTATACTATATACCATAATACAGCTCTATACCATATTCTATACTATATGCTACTATACACCATATTCTATACTATGTACCACTATACAGCTTTGTACCACATTCTATAGTTATGTACCATTATACAGCAGTAAACCACATTCTATACTATGAACCACTATACACCATATTCTATACTATGTACCACTATACACCATATTCTATACTATGTACCACTTAACAGCTCTACACCACATTCTATACTATGTACCACTATACACCATATTCTACACTATGTACCAATATACAGCGCTACACCACATTCTATACTATGTACCACTATACTCCATATTCCAGACTATGTACCACTATACACCATATTCTATACTATGTACGTCTATACACCATATTCTATACTATGTACCTCTATAAACCATATTCTATACAATATACCACTATACACCATATTCTATACTATGTACCACTATACACCATATTCTATACTATGAACCACTATACAGCTCTACACCATATTCTATACTATATACCACTATACACCATATTCTATACTATGTACCACTATACACCTCTACACCATACTCTATACTATGTAATACTATACAGCTCTACAGCATAATATATACTATATACTACTATACACCACATTCTATACTTTGTACCACTATACACCATTTTCTATAAAATGTAAACACTATACACCATATTCTATACTATGTACCACTATACACCATATTCTATACTTTGTACCTCTATACATTATGTTCTATACTATGTACCACTATATTCCACATTCTAAACTATGTACTACTATACAGCTCTACACCATATTCTATACTATGTACCACTATACATCTCTACACCACATTCTATACTATGTACCACTGTACACCATATTCTATACTATGTACCACTATACACCAATTCTAGACTATGTACCATTATACAGCTTTAAACCACAATTTATACTATGTACCACTATACAACACATTCTGTACAATGTACCACTATACAGCTCTACACCATATTCTATACTATGTACCACTATACATCTCTACACCACATTCTATACTATGTACCACTGTACACCATATTCTATACTATGTACCACTATACACCACATTCTAGACTATGTACCACTATACAACACATTCTATACTATGTAGAACTATACACCATATTCTATACTATGTACCTCTATACACCATATTCTATACTATGTACCACTATACAACATATTCTATTCTATGTACATCTATACACCATATTCTATACTATATACCACTATACACCATATTCTATACTTTATACCACTATACACGATTTTCTATACTTTATACCACTTTACAGCTCTACCCCATATTCTATTCTATGTACCACTATACACCATTTTCTATACTATGAACCACTATACAGCTCTACACCACATTCTATACTATATACAACTATACACCATATTCTGTACTATATACCACTATACACCTCTACACCATATTCTATACTATGTACCACTATACTGCTCTACACCATATTCTATACTATATACTACTATACAACACATTCTATACTATGTACCACTATACACCATATTCTATGACTATGTAACACTATACACCACATTCTATACTATGTACCATTATACAGCTCTACACCACATTCTCTAATATGTACCACTATATACCACATTTTATACTATGTACCACTATACAGCTCTAAACAATATTCTATACTATGTACCACTATACAGCACAACACCACATTCTTTACTATGTACCACTATACAACATATTCTATACTATGTACCACTATACAGCTCTACACCACATTCATACTATGTACCACACTACACCATATTCTATACTTTGTAACACTATACACCACATTCTATACTATGTACCATTATACAGCTCTACACCACATTCTATAATATGTACCACTATATACCACATTTTATACTATGTACCACTATACAGCTCTAAACAATATTCTATACTATGTACTACTATACAGCTCTACACCACATTCTATACTATGTACATTATACAGCTCTACACCACATTCTATACTATGTACCACAATACACCATTTTCTACACTATGTACCACTATACAACTCTATACCACATTCTACACTGTGTTCCACTATACACCACATTCTATACTATGTACCATTATTCACCATATTCTATACTATGTTCCACTATACAGCTCTTCACCACATTCTATACTATGTACCACTATACACCATATTCTATACTATGAACCACTATACAGCTCTACACCATATTCTATACTATTTACCACTAAACACCATATTCTATACTATGTACCACTATACACCACTACACCATATCAATGCTGTGTACAACTATACAGCTCTATACCACATTCTATACTATGTACAACTGTACAGCTCTACACCATATTCTATACTCTATACTGCTGTAGATCACTTTCTATACTAAGTACCACTATACACCATATTCTATACTATTATAGCACTATACACCACATTCTATACTATGTAACACTATACAGCACTACACAATATTCCTATACTATGTACCACTATACACCATATTCTATACTGTGTACCACTATTCAGCTCTACACCACATTCTATACTATGTACCACTATAAATCATATTCTATGTACCACTATACACCATATTCTAGACTATGTATCACTATACACCATATTCTATTACTATATACCTCTATACACCACATTCTATACTGTGTACAACTTTACACCACATTCTATACTATGTACCACTATACACCATATTCCTATACTATGTACCACTATACAGCTCTATACCACATTCTACACTGTGGTTCCACTATACACCACATTCTATACTATGTACCATTATACACCATATTCTATACTATGTTCCACTATACAGCTCTTCACCACATTCTATACTATGTACCACTATAAACCATATTCTATACTATGTACCTCTATACACCATTTTCCATACTATGTACCACTTTACAGCTCTACACCACAATCTATACTATGTACCACTGTACAGCTCTACACCATATTCTATACTATGTACCACTATATACCATATTCTATGTTATGTACCACTATACACCATATTCTATACTATGTAAAACTATACACCACATTCTATACTATGTACCATTATACAGCTTTAAACCACAATTTATACTATGTACCACTATACAACACATTCTGTACTATGTACCACTATACAGCTCTACAACATATTCTATACTTTGTACCTCTATACACCATATTCTATACTATGTACCACTATACACCATATTCTATACTATGTACCACAATACAGCTCTACACCATATTCTATACTATGTACAACTATACAGCTCTACACCATATTCTATACTATGTACCACTGTACACAATATTCTATACTATGTACCACTATACACCACATTCTATACTATGTACCACTTTACAGCTCTACACCATATACCACTATACACCACATTCTATACTATGTACCACTACACCACAGTCTATACTATGTACCACTATGCACCACTATACACCACATTCTATACTATGTACCACTATACACCATATTCTATTCTATGTACCTCTATACACCATATGCTATACTACGTACCACGATACAGCTCTACACCACATTCTATACTATATACCACTATACACCATATTCTATTCTATGTAGTACTATACACCATATTCTATACTACATACCACTATACAGCTCTACACCATATTCTATGCTATGTATCACTATACACAATACTCTATACTATGCACCACTTTACAGCTCTACACCATATTCTATACTATATACCACTATACACCATATTGTATACTATGTACCACTATACAGCACTACACCATATTCTATACTATGTACCACTTTACAGTTCTACACCATATTCTATTACTATATACCACAATACAGCTCTATACCATATTCTATACTATATGCTACTATACACCATATCTATACTATGTACCACTATACAGCTTTATACCACATTCTATAGTATGTACCATTATACAGCAGTAAACCACATTCCTATACTATGAACCACTATACACCATATTCTATACTATGTACCACTATACACCATATTCTATACTATGTACCACTTAACAGCTCTACACCACATTCTATACTATGTAACACTATACACCATACTCTACACTATGTACCAATATACAGCTCTACACCACATTCTATACTATGTACCACTATACACCATATTCCAGACTATGTACCACTATACACCATATTCTATACTATATATGTCTATACACCATATTCTATACTATGTTCCTCTATACACTATATTCTATACTATGTACCACAAAACACCACATTCTATACTATGTACCACTATACAGCTCTACACCACATTCTATACTATGTACCACTATACTCCATATTCTAAACTATGTACCAATATACAGCTCTACACCATATTCTATACTATGTACCACAATAGAGCTCTATACCATATTCTATACTATATACCTCTATACACCACATTCTATACTATGTACCACTATTCACCACATTCTATACTATGTACCACTATACAGCTCTACACCACATTCTATACTATGTACCACTATACACCATATTCCACACTATGTACCACTATACACCACATTCTATACTCTGTACAACTATACACCATATTCTATACTATGTTCCACTATACAGCTCTTCACCATATTCTATACTATGTAACTCTATACACCATATACTATACTATGTACCTCTATACACCATTTTCTATACTATGTACCACTTTACAGCTCTACACCACAATCTATACTATGTAACACTATACAGCTCATCACCACATTCTATACTATGTACCACTATACACCATATTCTATACTATGTACCACTATACACCATATTCTATACTATGTACCACTATACACAACATTCTATACTATGTACCATTATACAGCTTTACACCACATTCTATACTATGTACCACTATACACCATATTCTAGACTATGTAAAACTATACACCTTATTCTAGACTATGTACCACTATACACCATATTCTATACTATGTACCTCTATACACCACATTCTATACTATGTACCACTATACACCATATTCTATACTATGTGCCTCTATACACTATATTCTATACTATGTACCACCATTCACCACATTCTATACTATGTTCCACTATACAGCTCTACACCACATTCTATACTATGTACCACTATACACCATATTTTAAACTATGTACCAATATACAGCTCTACACCATATTCTATACTATGTACCACAATAGAGCTCTATACCATATTCTATACTATATACCACTATACACCATATTCTATACTATGTACCACTATACAGCTTTATACCACCTTCTATACTATGTACCATTATACAGCTCTAAACCACATTCTATACTATGTACCACTATACACCATATTCTATACTATGTACCACTATACAGCTCTACACCACATTCTATACTATGTACCACTATACAACATATTCTATTCTATGTAAAACTATACAGCTCTACACCACATTCTATACTATGTACCACTATACACCATATTCTAGACTATGTACCACTATACACCATATTCTATACTATGTACCTCTATACACCACATTCTATACTATGTAACACTATACACCATATTCTATACTATGTGCCTCTATACACTATATTCTATACTATGTACCACCATTCACCACATTCTATACTATGTTCCACTATACAGCTCTACACCACATTCTATACTATGTACCACTATACACCATATTCTAAACTATGTACCAATATACAGCTCTACACCATATTCTATACTATGTACCACAATAGAGCTCTATACCATATTCTATACTATATACCACTATACACCATATTCTATACTATGTACCACTATACAGCTTTATACCACATTCTATACTATGTACCATTATACAGCTCTAAACCACATTCTATACTATGTACCACTATACACCATATTCTATACTATGTACCACTATACAGCTCTACACCACATTCTATACTATGTACCACTATACAACATATTCTATTCTATGTAAAACTATACAGCTCTACACCACATTCTATACTATGTACCACTATACACCATATTCTATACTATGTACCACTATACAGCTCTACAACACATTCTATACTATGTACCACTATACTCCATATTCTATGTACCACTGTACACCACATTCTAGACTATGTACCATTATACACCATATTCTATACTATGTAACTCTATACACCATATTCTATACTATGAACCTCTATACACCATATTCTATACTATATACCACTATACACCATATTCAATACTATGTAGCACTATACACCTCTTCACCATATTCTATGCAATGTACCACTGTACAGCTTTACACCACATTCTATACTATGTACCACTATACATCATATTCTATGTACCACTATACACCATATTTTAGACTATATAACACTATACACCATATTCTAGACTATGTACCACTATACACCATATTCTATACTATGTACCTCTATACACCACATTCTATACTATGTACCACTATACACCACATTCTATACTATGTACCACTATACACTATATTCTATACTTTGTACCACAATACACCACATTCTATACTATGTACCACTATACAGCTCTACACCACATTCTATATTATGTACCACTATACACCATATTCTAAACTATGTACCAATATACAGCTCTACACCATATTCTATACTATGTACCACAATAGAGCTCTATACCATATTCTTAACTATATACCACTATACACCATATTCTATACTATGTACCACTATACACCATATTCTATACTATGTACCACTATACACCACATTCTATACTATGTACCATTATACAGCTTTACACCACATTCTATACTATGTATCACTATACATCATATTCTATGTACCACTATACACCATATTCTAGACTATGTAAAACTATACACCTTATTCCAGACTATGTACTACTATACACCATATTCTATTCTATGTACCTCTATACACCACATTATATACGATGTACCACTGTACACCATATTCTATACTATGAACCACTATACAGCTCTACACTATATTCTATACTATTTACCACTTTACACCTCTACAGCATATTCTATGCTATGTACCACTATACAGCTCTATACCACATTCTATACTATGTACAACTGTACAGCTCTACACCATATTAGATACTATATACTACTATAGACCACATTCTATACTAAGTACCACTATACACAATATTCTTAACTATGTAGCACTATACACCACATTCTATACTAAGTAACACAATACAGCTCTACACCATATTCTATACTATGAACAACTATTTAGCTCTACACCACATTCTATACAATGTACCACAATACATCAAATTCTATGTACCACTATACACCATATTCTAGACTATATACAACTATACACCATATTCTATACTATGTACCTCTATACACCACATTCTATACTATGTACCACTATTCACCACATTCTATACTATGTACCACTATACAGCTCTACACCACATTCTATACTATGTACCACTATACACCATATTCTACACTATGTACCACTATACACCACATTCTATACTATGTACAACTATACACCATATTCTATTCTATGTTCTACTATACAGCTCTTCACCATATTCTATACTATATACCTCTATACACCATATACTATACTATGTACCTCTATACTCCATTTTCTATACTATGTACCACTTTACAGCTCTACACCACAATCTATACTATGTAACAGTATACAGCTCTACACCACATTCTATACTATGTACCACTATACACCATATTCTATACTATGAACCACTATACACCATATTCTATACTATGTACCACTATACACAACATTCTATACTATGTACCATTATACAGCTTTACACCACATTCTATACTATGTATCACTATACATCATATTCTATGTACCACTATACACCATATTCTAGACTATGTAAAACTATACACCATATTCTAGACTATGTACCACTATACACCACATTCTATACTATGTACCACTATACACCACATTCTATACTATGTACCACTATACACCATATTCTATACTATGTGCCTCTATACACTATATTCTATACTATTATACTATGTACCACCATACACCACAATCTATACTATGTTCCACTATACAGCTCTACACCGCATTCTATACTATGTACCACTATACACCATATTCTAAACTATGTACCAATATACAGCTCTACACCATGATCTATACTATGTACCACAATAGAGCTCTATACCATACTCTATACTATATACCACTATACACCATATTCTATACTATGTACCACTATACAGCTTTATACCACATTCTATACTATGTACCATTATACAGCTCTAAACAACATTATATACTATGTACCACTATACACCATATTCTATACTATGTACCACTATACAGCTCTATACCACATTCTATACTATGTACAACTGTACAGCTCTACACCATATTAGATACTATATACTACTATAGACCACATTCTATACTATGTAACACTATACATCTCTACACCACATTCTATACTATGTACCACTATACACCATATTCTATGTACCACTATACACCATATTCTAGACTATGTACCACTATACACCATATTCTATACTATGTACCTCTATACACCACATTCTATACTATGCACCACTATACACCACATTCTATACTAATTTCCACTATACACCATTTTCTATACTATGTGCCTCTATACACTATATTCTATACTATATACCACCATACACAACAATCTATACTATGTACCACTATACAGCTCTACACCACATTCTATACTATGCACCACTATACACCATATACTATACTATGTACCTCTATACACCATTTTCTATATTATGTACCACTTTACAGCTCTACACCACAATCTATACTATGTACCACTATACACCATATTCTATACTATGTACCACTATACATCATATTCTATGTACCACTATACACCATATTTTAGACTATATAACACTATACACCATATTCTAGACTATGTACCACTATACACCATATTCTATACTATGTACCTCTATACACCACATTCTATACTATGTACCACTATACACCACATTCTATACTATGTACCACTATACACTATATTCTATACTATGTACCACAATACACCACATTCTATACTATGTACCACTATACAGCTCTACACCACATTCTATACTATGTACCACTATACACCATATTCTAAACTATGTACCAATATACAGCTCTACACCATATTCTACACTATGTACCACAATAGAGCTCTATACCATATTCTTAATTATATACCACTATACACCATATTCTATACTATGTACCACTATACACCATATTCTATACTATGTACCACTATACACCACATTCTATACTATGTACCATTATACAGCATTACACCACATTCTATACTATATATCACTATACATCATATTCTATGTACCACTATACACCATATTCTAGACTATGTAAAACTATACACCTTATTCCAGACTATGTACCACTATACACCATATTCTATTCTATGTACCTCTATACACCACATTATATACAATGTTCCACTGTACACCATATTCTATACTATGAACCACTATACAGCTCTACACTATATTCTATACTATTTACCACTTTACACCTCTACAGCATATTCTATGCTATGTACCACTATACAGCTCTATACCACATTCTATACTATGTACAACTGTACAGCTCTACACCATATTCTATACTATATACTACTATAGACCACATTCTATACTAAGTACCACTATACAAAATATTCTTAACTATGTAGCACTATACACCACATTCTATACTAAGTAACACAATACAGCTCTACACCATATTTTATACTATGTACAACTATTTAGCTCTACACCACATTCTATACTATGTACCACAATACATCAAATTCTATGTACCACTATACACCATATTCTAGACTATATACAACTATACACAATATTCTATACTATGTACCTCTATACACCACATTCTATACTATGTACCACTATTCACCACATTCTAGTACTATGTACCACTATACAGCTCTACACCACATTCTATACTATGTACCACTATACACCATATTCTACACTATGTACCACTATACACCACATTCTATACTATTTACAACTATACACCATATTCTATTCTATGTTCTACTATACAGCTCTTCACCATATTCTATACTATGTACCTCTATACACCATATACTATACTATGTACCTCTATACTCCATTTTCTATACTATGTACCACTTTACAGCTCTACACCACAATCTATACTATGTAACAGTATACAGCTCTACACCACATTCTATACTATGTACCACTATACACCATATTCTATACTATGTACCACTATACACCATATTCTATACTATGTACCACTATACACAACATTCTATACTATGTACCATTATACAGCTTTACACCACATTCTATACTATGTATCACTATACATCATATTCTATGTACCACTATACACCATATTCTAGACTATGTAAAACTATACACCATATTCTAGACTATGTACCACTATACACCATATTCTATAGTATGTACCTCTATACACCACATTCTATACTATGTACCACTATACACCACATTCTATACTATGTACCACTATACACCATATTCTATACTATGTGCCTCTATACACTATATTCTATACTATTATACTATGTACCACCATACACCACATTCTATACTATGTTCCACTATACAGCTCTACACCACATTCTATACTATGTACCACTATTCACCATATTCTAAACTATGTACCAATATACAGCTCTACACCATGTTCTATACTATGTACCACAATAGAGCTCTATACCATATTCTATACTATATACCACTATACACCATATTCTATACTATGTACCACTATACAGCTTTATACCACATTCTATACTATGTACCATTATACAGCTCTAAACAACATTATATACTATGTACCACTATACACCATATTCTATACTATGTACCACTATACAGCTCTACACCACATTCTATACTATGTACCACTATACAACATATTCTATTCTATGTAAAACTATACAGCTCTACACCACTTTCTATACTATGTACCACTATACACCATATTCTATACTATGTACCACTATACAGCTCTACAACACATTCTATACTATGTACCACTATACTCCATATTCTATGTACCACTGTACACCACTTTCTAGACTATGAACCACTATACAGCTCTACACTATGTTCTATACTATTTACCACTTTACACCATATTCTATACTATGTAGCACTATACTCCTCTACAGCATATTCTATGCTATGTACCACTATACAGCTCTATACCACATTCTATACTATGTACAACTGTACAGCTCTACACCATATTAGATACTATATACTACTATAGACCACATTCTATACTAAGTAAAACTATACACAATATTCTATACTATGTAGCACTATACACCACATTCTATACTAAGTAACACTATACATCTCTACACCACATTCTATACTATGTACCACTATACATCATATTCTATGTACCACTATTCACCATATTCTAGACTATGTACCACTATACACCATATTCTATACTATGTACCTCTATACACCACATTCTATACTATGCACCACTATACACCACATTCTATACTAATTTCCACTATACACCATATTCTATACTATGTGCCTCTATACACTATATTCTATACTATATACCACCATACACTACAATCTATACTATGTACCACTATACAGCTCTACACCACATTCTATACTATGTACCACTATACACCATATACTATACTATGTACCTCTATACACCATTTTCTATATTATGTACCACTTTACAGCTCTACACCACAATCTATACTATGTACCACTATACACCATATTCTATGCTATGTACCACTATACACCATATTCTATACTATGTACCACTGTACACCACATTCTATACTATGTACCATTATACAGCTTTACACCACATTCTATACTATGTATCACTATACATCATATTCTATGTACCACTATACACCATATTCTAGACTACGTAAAACTAAACACCATATTCTAGACTATGTACCATTATACACCATATTCTATAGTATGTACCTCATAACACCACATTCTATACTATGTACCACTATACACCACATTCTATACTATGTACCACTATACACCATATTCTATACATTGTGCCTCTATACACTATATTCTATACTTTGTACCACAAAACACCACATTCTATACTATGTACCACTATACAGCTCTACACCACATTCTATACTATGTACCACTATACACCATATTCTAAACTATGTACCAATATACAGCTCTACACCATATTCTATACTATGTACCACAATAGAGCTCTATACCATATTCTATACTATATACCACTATACACCATATTCTATACTATGTACCACTATACACCATATTCTATACTATGTACCACTATACACCACATTCTATACTATGTACCATTATACAGCTTTACACCACATTCTATACTATGTATCACTATACATGATATTCTATGTACCACTATACACCATATTCTAGACTATGTAAAACTATACACCTTATTCCAGACTATGTACCACTATACACCATATTCTATTCTATGTACCTCTATACACCACATTCTATACGATGTTCCACTGTACACCATATTCTATACTATGAAACACTATACAGCTCTACACTATATTTCTATACTATTTACCACTTTACACCATATTCTATACTATGTAGCACTATACACCTCTACAGCATATTCTATGCTATGTACCACTATACAGCTCTATACCACATTCTATACTATGTACAACTGTACAGCTCTACACCATATTCTATACTATATACTACTATAGACCACATTCTATACTAAGTACCACTATACACAATATTCTTAACTATGTAGCACTATACACCACATTCTATACTATGTAACACTATACAGCTCTACACCACATTCTATACTATGTACGACTATACACCATATTCTATACTATGTACAACTATTTAGCTCTACACCACATTCTATACTATGTACCACAATACATCATATTCTATGTACCACTATACACCATATTCTAGACTTTATACCACTATACACCATATTCTATACTATGTACCTCTATACACCACATTCTATACTATGTACTACTATTCACAACATTCTATACTATGTACCACTATACAGCTCTACACCACATTCTATACTATGTACCACTATACACCATATACTATACTATGTACCTCTATACACCATTTTCTATACTATGTACCACTTTACAGCTCTACACCACAATCTATACTATGTAACACTATACAGCTCTACACCACATTCTATACTATGTACCACTATACACCATATTCTATACTATGTACAACTATTTAGCTCTACACCACATTCTATACTATGTATCACAATACATCATATTCTATGTACCACTATACTCCATATTCTAGACTATATACCACTATATACCATATTCTATACTATGTACCTCTATACACCACATTCTATACTATGTACCACTATTCACCACATTCTATACTATGTACCACTATACAGCTCTACTCCACATTCTATACTATGTACCACTATACACCATATTCCACACTATTTACCACTATACACCACATTCTATACTATGTACAACTATACACCATATTCTATACTATGTACCACTATACACCATATTCTAGACTATGTAAAACTATACACCATATTCTAGACTATGTACCACTATACACCATATTCTATACTATGTACCTCTATACACCACATTCTATACTATGTACCACTATACACCATATTCTATACTATGTGCAACTATACACTATATTCTATACTATGTACCACCATACACCACATTCTATACTATGTTCCACTATACAGCTCTACACCACATTCTATACTACGTACCACTATACACCATATTCTAAACTATGTACCAAAATACAGCTCTACACCATATTCTATACTATGTACCACAATAGAGCTCTATACCATATTCTATACTATATACCACTATACACCATATTCTATACTATGTACCACTATACAGCTTTATACCACATTCTATACTATGTACCATTATACAGCTCTAAACCACATTCTATACTATGTACCACTATACACCATATTCTATACTATGTACCACTATACAGCTCTACACCACATTCTATACTATGTACCACTATACAACATATTCTATTCTATGTAAAACTATACAGCTCTACACCACATTCTATACTATGTACCACTATACACCGTATTCTATACTATGTACCACTATACAGCTCTACAACACATTCTATACTATGTACCACTATACTCCATATTCTATGTACCACTGTACACCACATTCTAGACTATGTACCATTATACACCATATTCTATACTATGTAACTCTATACACCATATTCTATACTATGTACCTCTATACACCATATTCTATACTATATACCACTATACACCAAATTCTATTCTATATACCACTATACACCATATTCAATACTATGTAGCACTATACACCTCTTCACCATATTCTATGCTATGTACCACTATACAGCTTTACACAACATTCTATACTATGTACCACTATACATCATATTCTATGTACCACTATACACCATGTTTTAGACTATATAACACTATACACCATATTCTAAACTATGTACCAACTATACACCATATTCTATACTATGTACCTCTATACACCACATTCTATACTATGTACCACTATACACTAAATTCTATACTATGTACCACATTCTATACTATGTACCACTATACAGCTCTACACCACATTCTATACTATGTACCACTATTCACCATATTCTAAACTATGTACCAATATACAGCTCTACACCATATTCTATACTTTGTACCACAATAGAGCTCTATACCATATTCTTAACTATATACCACTATACACCATATTCTATACTTTGTACCACTATACACCATATTCTATACTATGTACCACTATACACCACATTCTATACTATGTACCATTATACAGCTTTACACCACATTCTATACTATGTATCACTATACATCATATTCTATGTACCACTATACACCATATTCTAGACTATGTACCTCTATACACCACATTATATACGATGTACCACTGTACACCATATTCTATACTATGAACCACTATACAGCTCTACACTATATTCTATACTATTTACCACTTTACACCTCTACAGCATATTCTATGCTATGTACCACTATACAGCTCTATACCACATTCTATACTATGTACAACTGTACAGCTCTACACCATATTCTATACTATATACTACTATAGACCACATTCTATACTAAGTACCACTATACACAATTTTCTTAACTATGTAGCACTATACACCACATTCTATACTAAGTAACACAATACAGCTCTACACCATATTCTATACTATGTACAACTATTTAGCTCTACACCACATTCTATACTATGTACCACAATACATCAAATTCTATGTAACCACTATACACCATATTCTAGACTATATACAACTATACACACCATATTCTATACTATGTACCTCTATACACCACATTCTATACTATGTACCACTATTCACCACATTCTACACTATGTACCACTATACAGCTCTACACAACATTCTATACTATGTACCACTATAACCATATTCTACACTATGTACCACTATACACCACATTCTATACTATGTATCACTATACATCATATTCTATGTACCACTATACTCCATATTCTAGACTATGTAATACTATACACCATATTCTAGACTATGTACCACTATACACCATATTCTATACTATGTACCTCTATACACCACATTCTATACTATGTACCACTATACACCACATTCTATACTATGTACCACTAAACACCATATTCTATACTATGTGCCTCTATACACTATATTCTACACTATGTACCACCATACACCACATTCTATACTATGTTCCACTATACAGCTCTACACCACATTCTATACTATGTACCACTATACACCATATTCTAAACTATGTACCAATATACAGCTCTACACCATATTCTATACTATGTACCACAATAGAGCTCTATACCTAATTCTATACTATATACCACTATACACCATATTCTATACTATGTACCACTATACAGCTTTATACCACATTCTATACTATGTACCATTATACAGCTCTAAACCACATTCTATACTATGTACCACTATACACCATATTCTATACTATGTACCACTATACAGCTCTACACCACATTCTATACTATGTACCACTATACAACATATTCTATTCTATGTAAAACTATACAGCTCTACACCACATTCTATACTATGTACCACTATACACCACATTCTATACTATGTACCATTATACAGCTTTACACCACATTCTATACTATGTATCACTATACATCATATTCTATGTACCACTATACACCATATTCTAGACTATGTAAAACTATACACCTTATTCCAGACTATGTACCACTATACACCATATTCTATTCTATGTACCTCTATACACCACATTCTATACGATGTTCCACTGTACACCATATTCTATACTATGAACCACTATACAGCTCTACACTATATTCTATACTATTTACCACTTTACACCATATTCTATACTATGTAGCACTATACACCTCTACAGCATATTCTATGCTATGTACCACTATACAGCTCTATACCACATTCTATACTATGTACAACTGTACAGCTCTACACCATATTCTATACTATATACTACTATAGACCACATTCTATACTAAGTACCACTATACACAATATTCTTAACTATGTAGCACTATACACCACATTCTATACTATGTAACACAATACAGCTCTACACCACATTCTATACTATGTACGACTATACACCATATTCTATACTATGTACAACTATTTAGCTCTACACCACATTCTATACTATGTACCACAATACATCATATTCAATGTACCACTATACACCATATTCTAGACTATATACCACTATACACCATATTCTATACTATGTACCTCTATACACTACATTCTATACTATGTACCACTATTCAACACATTCTATACTATGTACCACTATACAGCTCTACACCACATTCTATACTATGTACCACTATACACCATATTCTACACTATGTACCACTATACACCACATTCTTTACTATGTACAACTATACACCATATTCTATACTATGTTCCACTATACAGCTCTTCACCATATTCTATACTATGTACCTCTATACACCATATACTATACTATGTACCTCTATACACCATTTTCTATACTATGTACCACTTTACAGCTCTACACCACAATCTATACTATGTAACACTATACAGCTCTACACCACATTCTATACTATGTACCACTATACACCATATTCTATACTATGTACCACTATACACCATATTCTATACTATGTACCACTATACACAACATTCTATACTATGTACCATTATACAGCTTTACACCACATTCTATACTATGTATCACTATACATCATATTCTATGTACCACTATACACCATATACTAGACTATGTAAAACTATACACCATATTCTAGACTATGTACCACTATACACCATATTCTATGCTATGTAACTCTATACACCACATTCTATACTATGTACCACTATACACCACATTCTATACTATGTACCACTATACACCATATTTTATACTATGTGCCTCTATACACTATATTCTATACTATGTACCACCATACACCACATTCTATACTATGTCCCACTATACAGCTCTACACCACATTCAATACTATGTACCACTATACACCATATTCTAAACTATGTACCAATATACAGCTCTACACCATATTCTATACTATGTACCACAATAGAGCTCTATACCATATTCTATACTATATACCACTATACACCATATTCTATACTATGTACCACTATACAGCTCTACACCACATTCTATACTATGTACCACTATACAACATATTCTATTCTATGTAAAACTATACAGCTCTACACCACATTCTATACTATGTACCACTATACACCATATTCTATACTATGTACCACTATACAGATCTACAACACATTCTATACTATGTACCACTATACTCCATATTCTATGTACCACTGTACACCACATTCTAGACTATGTACCATTATACATCATATTCTATACTATATACCACTATACACCAAATTCTATACTATATACCACTATACACCATATTCAATACTATGTAGCACTATACACCTCTACACCATATTCTATGCTATGTACCACTATACAGCTTTACGCCACATTCTATACTATGTACCACTATACATCATATTCTATGTACCACTATACACCATATTCTAGACTATATAACACTATACACCATATTCTAGACTATGTACCACTATACACCTTCTTCTATACTATGTACCACTATACACCATATTCTATACTATGTGCCTATATACACTATATTTTATACTATGTACCACCATACACCACATTCTATACTATGTACCACTATACAACTCTACACCACATTCAATAGTAAGTACCACTATACACCATATTCTATACAATGTACCAATATACAGCTCTACACCATATTCTATACTATGTACCACAATAGAGCTTTATACCATATTCTATACTATATACCACTATACACCATATTCTATACTATGTACCACTATACAGCTTTATACCACATTCTATACTATGTACCATTATACAGCTCTAAACCACATTCTATACTTTGTACCACTATACACCATATTCTACACTATGTACCACTATACAGCTCTACACCACATTCTATACTATGTACCACTATACAACATATTCTATACTATGTAAAACTATACAGCTCTACACAACATTCTATACTATGTACCACTATACACCATATTCTATACTATGTACCACTATACAGCTCTACACCACATTCTATACTATGTACCACTATACACCATATTCTACACTATGTACCACTATACACCACATTCTATACTATGTACAACTATACACCATATTCTATACTATGTTCAACTATACAGCTCTTCACCATATTCTATACTATGTACCACTTTACAGCTCTACACCACAATCTATACTATGTAACACTATACAGCTCTACACCACATTCTATACTATGTACCACTATACACCATATTCTATACTATGTACCACTATACACCATATTCTATACTATGTACCACTATACACAACATTCTATACTATGTACCATTATACAGCTTTACACCACATTCTATTCTATGTATCACTATACATCATATTCTATGTACCACTATACACCATATTCTAGACTATGTACCACTATACACCATATTCTATACTATGTACCACTATACACCACATTCTATACTATGCACCACTATACACCACATTCTATACTAAGTACCACTATACACCATATTCTATACTATGTGCCTCTATACACTATATTCTATACTATATACCACCATACACAACAATCTATACTATGTACCACTATACAGCTCTACACCACATTCTATACTATGTACCACTATACACCATATACTATACTATGTACCTCTATACAACATTTTCTATACTATGTACCACTTTACAGCTCTACACCACAATCTATACTATGTAACACTATACAGCTCTACACCACATTCTATACTATGTACCACTATACACCATATTCTATACTATGTACCACTATACACCATATTCTATACTATGTACCACTGTACACCACATTCTATACTATGTACCATTATACAGCTTTACACCACATTCTATACTATGTATCACTATACATCATATTCTATGTACCACTATACACCATATTCTAGACTATGTACCACTATACACCATATTCTATAGTATGTACCTCTATACACCACATTCTATACTATGTACCACTATACACCACATTCTATAATATGTACCACTATACACCATATTCTATACTTTGTGCCTCTATACACTATATTCTATACTATGTACCACAATACACCACATTCTATACTATGTACCACTATACAGCTCTACACCACATTCTATACTATGTACCACTATACACCATATTCTAAACTATGTACCAATATACAGCTCTACACCAATATTCTATACTATGTACCACAATAGAGCTCTATACCATATTCTATACTATATACCACTATACACCATATTCTATACTATGTACCACTATACACCATATTCTATACTATGTACCACTATACACCACATTCTATACTATGTACCATTATACAGCTTTACACCACATTCTATACTATGTATCACTATACATCATATTCTATGTACCACTATACACCATATTCTAGACTATGTAAAACTATACACCTTATTCCAGACTATGTACCACTATACACCATATTCTATTCTATGTACCTCTATACACCACATTATATACGATGTACCACTGTACACCTTATTCTATACTATGAACCACTATACAGCTCTACACTATATTCTATACT
The DNA here is from genome assembly GCA_031769625.1 of Taudactylus pleione. NCBI lineage: Eukaryota > Metazoa > Chordata > Amphibia > Anura > Myobatrachidae > Taudactylus > Taudactylus pleione. The sequence goes on along the minus strand of JAUIMM010002285.1, from coordinate 82,019 downwards.
ATTTACCACTTTACACCTCTACAGCATATTCTATGCTATGTACCACTATACAGCTCTATACCACATTCTATACTATGTACAACTGTACAGCTCTACACCATATTCTATACTATATACTACTATAGACCACATTCTATACTATGTACCACTATACAGCTCTACACCACATTCTATACTATGTACCACTATACACCATATTCTACACTATGTACCACTATACACCACATTCTTTACTATGTACAACTATACACCATATTCTAAACTATGTTCCACTATACAGCTCTTCACCATATTCTAATACTATGTACCTCTATACACCATTATACTATACTATGTACCTCTATACCATTTAACTATTACCACAATAACAATACACACTACACAAAAACAAACACAAACACAAAAACACAAACAAACACAAAAACTCTATACTATGTACCACTATACACCATATTCTATACTATGTACCACTATACACCATATTCTATACTATGTACCACTATACACAACATTCTATACTATGTACCATTATACAGCTTTACACCACATTCTATACTATGTATCACTATACATCATATTCTATGTACCACTATACACCATATACTAGACTATGTAAAACTATACACCATATTCTAGACTATGTACCACTATACACCATATTCTATGCTATGTACCTCTATACACCACATTCTATACTATGTACCACTATACACCACATTCTATACTATGTACCACTATACACCATATTTTATACTATGTGCCTCTATACACTATATTCTATACTATGTACCACCATACACCACATTCTATACTATGTTCCACTATACAGCTCTACACCACATTCTATACTATGTACCACTATACACCATATTCTAAACTATGTACCAATATACAGCTCTACACCATATTCTATTCTATGTAAAACTATACAGCTCTACACCACATTCTATACTATGTACCACTATACACCATATTCTATACTATGTACCACTATACAGATCTACAACACATTCTATACTATGTACCACTATACTCCATATTCTATGTACCACTGTACACCACATTCTAGACTATGTACCATTATACATCATATTCTATACTATGTAACTCTATACACCATATTCTATACTATGTACCTCTATACACCATATTCTATACTATATACCACTATACACCAAATTCTATACTATATACCACTATACACCATATTCAATACTATGTAGCACTATACACCTCTACACCATATTCTATGCTATGTACCACTATACAGCTTTATACCACATTCTATACTATGTACCATTATACAGCTCTAAACAACATTCTATAATTTGTACCACTATACACCATATTCTATACTATGTACCACTATACAGCTCTACACCACATTCTATACTATGTACCACTATACAACATATTCTATTCTATGTAAAACTATACAGCTCTACACCACATTCTATACTATGTACCACTATTACACCATATTCTATACTATGTACCACTATACAGATCTACAACACATTCTATACTATGTACCACTATACTCCATATTCTATGTACCACTGTACACCACATTCTAGACTATGTACCATTATACATCATATTCTATACTATATACCACTATACACCAAATTCTATACTATATACCACTATACACCATATTCAATACTATGTAGCACTATACACCTCTACACCATATTCTATGCTATGTACCACTATACAGCTTTATGCCACATTCTATACTATGTACCACTATACATCATATTCTATGTACCACTATACACCATATTCTAGACTATATAACACTATACACCATATTCTAGACTATGTACCACTATACACCTTCTTCTATACTATGTACCTCTATACACCACATTCTATACTATGTACCACTATACACCATATTCTATACTATGTGCCTATATACACTATATTTTATACTATGTACCACCATACACCACATTCTATACTATGTACCACTATACAGCTCTACACCACATTCAATAGTAAGTACCACTATACACCATATTCTATACAATGTACCAATATACAGCTCTACACCATATTCTATACTATGTACCACAATAGAGCTTTATACCATATTCTATACTATATACCACTATACACCATATTCTATACTATGTACCACTATACAGCTTTATACCACATTCTATACTATGTACCATTATACAGCTCTAAACCACATTCTATACTTTGTACCACTATACACCATATTCTACACTATGTACCACTATACAGCTCTACACCACATTCTATACTATGTACCACTATACAACATATTCTATACTATGTAAAACTATACAGCTCTACACAACATTCTATACTATGTACCACTATACACCATATTCTATACTATGTACCACTATACAGCTCTACACCACATTCTATACTATGTACCACTATACACCATATTCTACACTATGTACCACTATACACCACATTCTATACTATGTACAACTATACACCATATTCTATACTATGTTCAACTAGACAGCTCTTCACCATATTCTATACTATGTACCTGTGTACACCATATACTATACTATGTACCTCTATACACCATATTCTATACTATGTACCACTTTACAGCTCTACACCACAATCTATACTATGTAACACTATACAGCTCTACACCACATTCTATACTATGTACCACTATACACCATATTCTATACTATGTACCACTATACACCATATTCTATACTATGTACCACTATACACAACATTCTATACTATGTACCATTATACAGCTTTACACCACATTCTATACTATGTATCACTATACATCATATTCTATGTACCACTATACACCATATTCTAGACTATGTACCACTATACACCATATTCTATACTATGTACCACTATACACCACATTCTATACTATGCACCACTATACACCACATTCTATACTAAGTACCACTATACACCATATTCTATACTATGTGCCTCTATACACTATATTCTATACTATATACCACCATACACAACAATCTATACTATGTACCACTATACAGCTCTACACCACATTCTATACTATGTACCACTATACACCATATACTATACTATGTACCTCTATACAACATTTTCTATACTATGTACCACTTTACAGCTCTACACCACAATCTATACTATGTAACACTATACAGCTCTACACCACATTCTATACTATGTACCACTATACACCATATTCTATACTATGTACCACTATACACCATATTCTATACTATGTACCACTGTACACCACATTCTATACTATGTACGATTATACAGCTTTAGACCACATTCTATACTATGTATCACTATACATCATATTCTATGTACCACTATACACCATATTCTAGACTATGTACCACTATACACCATATTCTATAGTATGTACCTCTATACACCACATTCTATACTATGTACCACTATACACCACATTCTATAATATGTACCACTATACACCATATTCTATACTTTGTGCCTCTATACACTATATTCTATACTATGTACCACAATACACCACATTCTATACTATGTACCACTATACAGCTCTACACCACATTCTATACTATGTACCACTATACACCATATTCTAAACTATGTACCAATATACAGCTCTACACCATATTCTATACTATGTACCACAATAGAGCTCTATACCATATTCTATACTATATACCACTATACACCATATTCTATACTATGTACCACTATACACCATATTCTATACTATGTACCACTATACACCACATTCTATACTATGTACCATTATACAGCTTTACACCACATTCTATACTATGTATCACTATACATCATATTCTATGTACCACTAAACACCATATTCTATACTATGTAAAACTATACACCTTATTACAGACTATGTACCACTATACACAATATTCTATTCTATGTACCTCTATACACCACATTATATACGATGTACCACTGTACACCTTATTCTATACTATGAACCACTATACAGCTCTACACTATATTCTATACTATTTACCACTTTACACCTCTACAGCATATTCTATGCTATGTACCACTATACAGCTCTATACCACATTCTATACTATGTACAACTGTACAGCTCTACACCATATTCTATACTATATACTACTATAGACCACATTCTATACTAAGTACCACTATACACAATATTCTTAACTATGTAGCACTATACACCACATTCTATACTATGTAACACAATACAGCTCTACACCACATTCTATACTATGTACGACTATACACCATATTCTATACTATGTACAACTATTTAGCTGTACACCACATTCTATACTATGTACCACAATACATCATATTCTATGTACCACTATACACCATATTCTAGACTATATACCACTATACACCATATGCTATACTATGTACCACTATTCACCACATTCTATACTATGTACCACTATACAGCTCTACACCACATTCTATACTATGTACCACTATACACCATATTCTACACTATGTACCACTATACACCACATTCTTTACTATGTACAACTATACACCATATTCTAAACTATGTTCCACTATACAGCTCTTCACCATATTCTATACTATGTACCTCTATACACCATATACTAAACTATGTACCTCTATACACCATTTTCTATACTATGTACCACTTTACAGCTCTACACCACAATCTATACTATGTAACACTATACAGCTCTACACCACATTCTATACTATGTACCACTATACACCATATTCTATACTATGTACCACTATACATCATATTCTATACTATGTACCACTATACACAACATTCTATACTATGTACCATTATACAGCTTTACACCACATTCTATACTATGTATCACTATACATCATATTCTATGTACCACTATACACCATATACTAGACTATGTAAAACTATACACCATATTCTAGACTATGTACCACTATACACCATATTCTATGCTATGTACCTCTATACACCACATTCTATACTATGTACCACTATACACCACATTCTATACTATGTACCACTATACACCATATTTTATACTATGTGCCTCTATACACTATATTCTATACTATGTACCATCATACACCACATTCTATACTATGTTCCACTATACAGCTCTACACCACATTCTATACTATGTACCACTATACACCATATTCTAAACTATGTTCCACTATACAGCTCTTCACCATATTCTATACTATGTACCTCTATACACCATATACTATACTATGTACCTCTATACACCATTTTCTATACTATGTACCACTTTACAGCTCTACACCACAATCTATACTATGTAACACTATACAGCTCTACACCACATTCTATACTATGTACCACTATACACCATATTCTATACTATGTACCACTATACACCATATTCTATACTATGTACCACTATACACAACATTCTATACTATGTACCATTATACAGCTTTACACCACATTCTATACTATGTATCACTATACATCATATTCTATGTACCACTATACACCATATTCTAGACTATGTACCACTATACACCATATTCTATACTATGTACCACTATACACCACATTCTATACTATGCACCACTATACACCACATTCTATACTAAGTACCACTATACACCATATTCTATACTATGTGCCTCTATACACTATATTCTATACTATATACCACCATACACAACAATCTATACTATGTACCACTATACAGCTCTACACCACATTCTATACTATGTACCACTATACACCATATACTATACTATGTACCTCTATACAACATTTTCTATACTATGTACCACTTTACAGCTCTACACCACAATCTATACTATGTAACACTATACAGCTCTACACCACATTCTATACTATGTACCACTATACACCATATTCTATACTATGTACCACTATACACCATATTCTATACTATGTACCACTGTACACCACATTCTATACTATGTACGATTATACAGCTTTAGACCACATTCTATACTATGTATCACTATACATCATATTCTATGTACCACTATACACCATATTCTAGACTATGTACCACTATACACCATATTCTATAGTATGTACCTCTATACACCACATTCTATACTATGTACCACTATACACCACATTCTATAATATGTAACACTATACACCATATTCTATACTTTGTGCCTCTATACACTATATTCTATACTATGTACCACAATACACCACATTCTATACTATGTACCACTATACAGCTCTACACCACATTCTATACTATGTACCACTATACACCATATTCTAAACTATGTACCAATATACAGCTCTACACCATATTCTATACTATGTACCACAATAGAGCTCTATACCATATTCTATACTATATACCACTATACACCATATTCTATACTATGTACCACTATACACCATATTCTATACTATGTACCACTATACACCACATTCTATACTATGTACCATTATACAGCTTTACACCACATTCTATACTATGTATCACTATACATCATATTCTATGTACCACTAAACACCATATTCTAGACTATGTAAAACTATACACCTTATTCCAGACTATGTACCACTATACACCATATTCTATTCTATGTACCTCTATACACCACATTATATACGATGTACCACTGTACACCTTATTCTATACTATGAACCACTATACAGCTCTACACTATATTCTATACTATTTACCACTTTACACCTCTACAGCATATTCTATGCTATGTACCACTATACAGCTCTATACCACATTCTATACTATGTACAACTGTACAGCTCTACACCATATTCTATACTATATACTACTATAGACCACATTCTATACTAAGTACCACTATACACAATATTCTTAACTATGTAGCACTATACACCACATTCTATACTATGTAACACAATACAGCTCTACACCACATTCTATACTATGTACGACTATACACCATATTCTATACTATGTACAACTATTTAGCTGTACACCACATTCTATACTATGTACCACAATACATCATATTCTATGTACCACTATACACCATATTCTAGACTATATACCACTATACACCATATGCTATACTATGTACCACTATTCACCACATTCTATACTATGTACCACTATACAGCTCTACACCACATTCTATACTATGTACCACTATACACCATATTCTACACTATGTACCACTATACACCACATTCTTTACTATGTACAACTATACACCATATTCTAAACTATGTTCCACTATACAGCTCTTCACCATATTCTATACTATGTACCTCTATACACCATATACTATACTATGTACCTCTATACACCATTTTCTATACTATGTACCACTTTACAGCTCTACACCACAATCTATACTATGTAACACTATACAGCTCTACACCACATTCTATACTATGTACCACTATACACCATATTCTATACTATGTACCACTATACACCATATTCTATACTATGTACCACTATACACAACATTCTATACTATGTACCATTATACAGCTTTACACCACATTCTATACTATGTATCACTATACATCATATTCTATGTACCACTATACACCATATACTAGACTATGTAAAACTATACACCATATTCTAGACTATGTACCACTATACACCATATTCTATGCTATGTACCTCTATACACCACATTCTATACTATGTACCACTATACACCACATTCTATACTATGTACCACTATACACCATATTTTATACTATGTGCCTCTATACACTATATTCTATACTATGTACCACCATACACCACATTCTATACTATGTTCCACTATACAGCTCTACACCACATTCTATACTATGTACCACTATACACCATATTCTAAACTATGTTCCACTATACAGCTCTTCACCATATTCTATACTATGTACCTCTATACACCATATACTATACTATGTACCTCTATACACCATTTTCTATACTATGTACCACTTTACAGCTCTACACCACAATCTATACTATGTAACACTATACAGCTCTACACCACATTCTATACTATGTACCACTATACACCATATTCTATACTATGTACCACTATACACCATATTCTATACTATGTACCACTATACACAACATTCTATACTATGTACCATTATACAGCTTTACACCACATTCTATACTATGTATCACTATACATCATATTCTATGTACCACTATACACCATATACTAGACTATGTAAAACTATACACCATATTCTAGACTATGTACCACTATACACCATATTCTATGCTATGTACCTCTATACACCACATTCTATACTATGTACCACTATACACCACATTCTATACTATGTACCACTATACACCATATTTTATACTATGTGCCTCTATACACTATATTCTATACTATGTACCACCATACACCACATTCTATACTATGTTCCACTATACAGCTCTACACCACATTCTATACTATGTACCACTATACACCATATTCTAAACTATGTACCAATATACAGCTCTACACCATATTCTATACTATGTACCACAATAGAGCTCTATACCATATTCTATACTATATACCACTATACACCATATTCTATACTATGTACCACTATACAGCTTTATACCACATTCTATACTATGTACCATTATACAGCTCTAAACCACATTCTATACTTTGTACCACTATACACCATATTCTACACTATGTACCACTATACAGCTCTACACCACATTCTATACTATGTACCACTATACAACATATTCTATACTATGTAAAACTATACAGCTCTACACAACATTCTATACTATGTACCACTATACACCATATTCTATACTATGTACCACTATACAGCTCTACACCACATTCTATACTATGTACCACTATACACCATATTCTACACTATGTACCACTATACACCACATTCTATACTATGTACAACTATACACCATATTCTATACTATGTTCAACTATACAGCTCTTCACCATATTCTATACTATGTACCACTTTACAGCTCTACACCACAATCTATACTATGTAACACTATACAGCTCTACACCACATTCTATACTATGTACCACTAAACACCATATTCTATACTATGTACCACTATACACCATATTCTATACTATGTACCACTATACACAACATTCTATACTATGTACCATTATACAGCTTTACACCACATTCTATTCTATGTATCACTATACATCATATTCTATGTACCACTATACACCATATTCTAGACTATGTACCACTATACACCATATTCTATACTATGTACCACTATACACCACATTCTATACTATGCACCACTATACACCACATTCTATACTAAGTACCACTATACACCATATTCTATACTATGTGCCTCTATACACTATATTCTATACTATATACCACCATACACAACAATCTATACTATGTACCACTATACAGCTCTACACCACATTCTATACTATGTACCACTATACACCATATACTATACTATGTACCTCTATACAACATTTTCTATACTATGTACCACTTTACAGCTCTACACCACAATCTATACTATGTAACACTATACAGCTCTACACCACATTCTATACTATGTACCACTATACACCATATTCTATACTATGTACCACTATACACCATATTCTATACTATGTACCACTGTACACCACATTCTATACTATGTACCATTATACAGCTTTACACCACATTCTATACTATGTATCACTATACATCATATTCTATGTACCACTATACACCATATTCTAGACTATGTACCACTATACACCATATTCTATAGTATGTACCTCTATACACCACATTCTATACTATGTACCACTATACACCACATTCTATAATATGTACCACTATACACCATATTCTATACTTTGTGCCTCTATACACTATATTCTATACTATGTACCACAATACACCACATTCTATACTATGTACCACTATACAGCTCTACACCACATTCTATACTATGTACCACTATACACCATATTCTAAACTATGTACCAATATACAGCTCTACACCATATTCTATACTATGTACCACAATAGAGCTCTATACCATATTCTATACTATATACCACTATACACCATATTCTATACTATGTACCACTATACACCATATTCTATACTATGTACCACTATACACCACATTCTATACTATGTACCATTATACAGCTTTACACCACATTCTATACTATGTATCACTATACATCATATTCTATGTACCACTATACACCATATTCTAGACTATGTAAAACTATACACCTTATTCCAGACTATGTACCACTATACACCATATTCTATTCTATGTACCTCTATACACCACATTATATACGATGTACCACTGTACACCTTATTCTATACTATGAACCACTATACAGCTCTACACTATATTCTATACTATTTACCACTTTACACCTCTACAGCATATTCTATGCTATGTACCACTATACAGCTCTATAGCACATTCTATACTATGTACAACTGTACAGCTCTACACCATATTCTATACTATATACTACTATAGACCACATTCTATACTAAGTACCACTATACACAATATTCTTAACTATGTAGCACTATACACCACATTCTATACTATGTAACACAATACAGCTCTACACCACATTCTATACTATGTACGACTATACACCATATTCTATACTATGTACAACTATTTAGCTGTACACCACATTCTATACTATGTACCACAATACATCATATTCTATGTACCACTATACACCATATTCTAGACTATATACCACTATACACCATATTCTATACTATGTACCACTATTCACCACATTCTATACTATGTACCACTATACAGCTCTACACCACATTCTATACTATGTACCACTATACACCATATTCTACACTATGTACCACTATACACCACATTCTTTACTATGTACAACTATACACCATATTCTAAACTATGTTCCACTATACAGCTCTTCACCATATTCTATACTATGTACCTCTATACACCATATACTATACTATGTACCTCTATACACCATTTTCTATACTATGTACCACTTTACAGCTCTACACCACAATCTATACTATGTAACACTATACAGCTCTACACCACATTCTATACTATGTACCACTATACACCATATTCTATACTATGTACCACTATACACCATATTCTATACTATGTACCACTATACACAACATTCTATACTATGTACCATTATACAGCTTTACACCACATTCTATACTATGTATCACTATACATCATATTCTATGTACCACTATACACCATATACTAGACTATGTAAAACTATACACCATATTCTAGACTATGTACCACTATACACCATATTCTATGCTATGTACCTCTATACACCACATTCTATACTATGTACCACTATACACCACATTCTATACTATGTACCACTATACACCATATTTTATACTATGTGCCTCTATACACTATATTCTATACTATGTACCACCATACACCACATTCTATACTATGTTCCACTATACAGCTCTACACCACATTCTATACTATGTACCACTATACACCATATTCTAAACTATGTACCAATATACAGCTCTACACCATATTCTATTCTATGTAAAACTATACAGCTCTACACCACATTCTATACTATGTACCACTATACACCATATTCTATACTATGTACCACTATACAGATCTACAACACATTCTATACTATGTACCACTATACTCCATATTCTATGTACCACTGTACACCACATTCTAGACTATGTACCATTATACATCATATTCTATACTATGTAACTCTATACACCATATTCTATACTATGTACCTCTATACACCATATTCTATACTATATACCACTATACACCAAATTCTATACTATATACCACTATACACCATATTCAATACTATGTAGCACTATACACCTCTACACCATATTCTATGCTATGTACCACTATACAGCTTTATACCACATTCTATACTATGTACCATTATACAGCTCTAAACAACATTCTATAATTTGTACCACTATACACCATATTCTATACTATGTACCACTATACAGCTCTACACCACATTCTATACTATGTACCACTATACAACATATTCTATTCTATGTAAAACTATACAGCTCTACACCACATTCTATACTATGTACCACTATACACCATATTCTATACTATGTACCACTATACAGATCTACAACACATTCTATACTATGTACCACTATACTCCATATTCTATGTACCACTGTACACCACATTCTAGACTATGTACCATTATACATCATATTCTATACTATATACCACTATACACCAAATTCTATACTATATACCACTATACACCATATTCAATACTATGTAGCACTATACACCTCTACACCATATTCTATGCTATGTACCACTATACAGCTTTATGCCACATTCTATACTATGTACCACTATACATCATATTCTATGTACCACTATACACCATATTCTAGACTATATAACACTATACACCATATTCTAGACTATGTACCACTATACACCTTCTTCTATACTATGTACCTCTATACACCACATTCTATACTATGTACCACTATACACCATATTCTATACTATGTGCCTATATACACTATATTTTATACTATGTACCACCATACACCACATTCTATACTATGTACCACTATACAGCTCTACACCACATTCAATAGTAAGTACCACTATACACCATATTCTATACAATGTACCAATATACAGCTCTACACCATATTCTATACTATGTACCACAATAGAGCTTTATACCATATTCTATACTATATACCACTATACACCATATTCTATACTATGTACCACTATACAGCTTTATACCACATTCTATACTATGTACCATTATACAGCTCTAAACCACATTCTATACTTTGTACCACTATACACCATATTCTACACTATGTACCACTATACAGCTCTACACCACATTCTATACTATGTACCACTATACAACATATTCTATACTATGTAAAACTATACAGCTCTACACAACATTCTATACTATGTACCACTATACACCATATTCTATACTATGTACCACTATACAGCTCTACACCACATTCTATACTATGTACCACTATACACCATATTCTACACTATGTACCACTATACACCACATTCTATACTATGTACAACTATACACCATATTCTATACTATGTTCAACTAGACAGCTCTTCACCATATTCTATACTATGTACCTGTGTACACCATATACTATACTATGTACCTCTATACACCATATTCTATACTATGTACCACTTTACAGCTCTACACCACAATCTATACTATGTAACACTATACAGCTCTACACCACATTCTATACTATGTACCACTATACACCATATTCTATACTATGTACCACTATACACCATATTCTATACTATGTACCACTATACACAACATTCTATACTATGTACCATTATACAGCTTTACACCACATTCTATACTATGTATCACTATACATCATATTCTATGTACCACTATACACCATATTCTAGACTATGTACCACTATACACCATATTCTATACTATGTACCACTATACACCACATTCTATACTATGCACCACTATACACCACATTCTATACTAAGTACCACTATACACCATATTCTATACTATGTGCCTCTATACACTATATTCTATACTATATACCACCATACACAACAATCTATACTATGTACCACTATACAGCTCTACACCACATTCTATACTATGTACCACTATACACCATATACTATACTATGTACCTCTATACAACATTTTCTATACTATGTACCACTTTACAGCTCTACACCACAATCTATACTATGTAACACTATACAGCTCTACACCACATTCTATACTATGTACCACTATACACCATATTCTATACTATGTACCACTATACACCATATTCTATACTATGTACCACTGTACACCACATTCTATACTATGTACGATTATACAGCTTTAGACCACATTCTATACTATGTATCACTATACATCATATTCTATGTACCACTATACACCATATTCTAGACTATGTACCACTATACACCATATTCTATAGTATGTACCTCTATACACCACATTCTATACTATGTACCACTATACACCACATTCTATAATATGTACCACTATACACCATATTCTATACTTTGTGCCTCTATACACTATATTCTATACTATGTACCACAATACACCACATTCTATACTATGTACCACTATACAGCTCTACACCACATTCTATACTATGTACCACTATACACCATATTCTAAACTATGTACCAATATACAGCTCTACACCATATTCTATACTATGTACCACAATAGAGCTCTATACCATATTCTATACTATATACCACTATACACCATATTCTATACTATGTACCACTATACACCATATTCTATACTATGTACCACTATACACCACATTCTATACTATGTACCATTATACAGCTTTACACCACATTCTATACTATGTATCACTATACATCATATTCTATGTACCACTAAACACCATATTCTAGACTATGTAAAACTATACACCTTATTCCAGACTATGTACCACTATACACCATATTCTATTCTATGTACCTCTATACACCACATTATATACGATGTACCACTGTACACCTTATTCTATACTATGAACCACTATACAGCTCTACACTATATTCTATACTATTTACCACTTTACACCTCTACAGCATATTCTATGCTATGTACCACTATACAGCTCTATACCACATTCTATACTATGTACAACTGTACAGCTCTACACCATATTCTATACTATATACTACTATAGACCACATTCTATACTAAGTACCACTATACACAATATTCTTAACTATGTAGCACTATACACCACATTCTATACTATGTAACACAATACAGCTCTACACCACATTCTATACTATGTACGACTATACACCATATTCTATACTATGTACAACTATTTAGCTGTACACCACATTCTATACTATGTACCACAATACATCATATTCTATGTACCACTATACACCATATTCTAGACTATATACCACTATACACCATATGCTATACTATGTACCACTATTCACCACATTCTATACTATGTACCACTATACAGCTCTACACCACATTCTATACTATGTACCACTATACACCATATTCTACACTATGTACCACTATACACCACATTCTTTACTATGTACAACTATACACCATATTCTAAACTATGTTCCACTATACAGCTCTTCACCATATTCTATACTATGTACCTCTATACACCATATACTATACTATGTACCTCTATACACCATTTTCTATACTATGTACCACTTTACAGCTCTACACCACAATCTATACTATGTAACACTATACAGCTCTACACCACATTCTATACTATGTACCACTATACACCATATTCTATACTATGTACCACTATACACCATATTCTATACTATGTACCACTATACACAACATTCTATACTATGTACCATTATACAGCTTTACACCACATTCTATACTATGTATCACTATACATCATATTCTATGTACCACTATACACCATATACTAGACTATGTAAAACTATACACCATATTCTAGACTATGTACCACTATACACCATATTCTATGCTATGTACCTCTATACACCACATTCTATACTATGTACCACTATACACCACATTCTATACTATGTACCACTATACACCATATTTTATACTATGTGCCTCTATACACTATATTCTATACTATGTACCACCATACACCACATTCTATACTATGTTCCACTATACAGCTCTACACCACATTCTATACTATGTACCACTATACACCATATTCTAAACTATGTTCCACTATACAGCTCTTCACCATATTCTATACTATGTACCTCTATACACCATATACTATACTATGTACCTCTATACACCATTTTCTATACTATGTACCACTTTACAGCTCTACACCACAATCTATACTATGTAACACTATACAGCTCTACACCACATTCTATACTATGTACCACTATACACCATATTCTATACTATGTACCACTATACACCATATTCTATACTATGTACCACTATACACAACATTCTATACTATGTACCATTATACAGCTTTACACCACATTCTATACTATGTATCACTATACATCATATTCTATGTACCACTATACACCATATACTAGACTATGTAAAACTATACACCATATTCTAGACTATGTACCACTATACACCATATTCTATGCTATGTACCTCTATACACCACATTCTATACTATGTACCACTATACACCACATTCTATACTATGTACCACTATACACCATATTTTATACTATGTGCCTCTATACACTATATTCTATACTATGTACCACCATACACCACATTCTATACTATGTTCCACTATACAGCTCTACACCACATTCTATACTATGTACCACTATACACCATATTCTAAACTATGTACCAATATACAGCTCTACACCATATTCTATACTATGTACCACAATAGAGCTCTATACCATATTCTATACTATATACCACTATACACCATATTCTATACTATGTACCACTATACAGCTTTATACCACATTCTATACTATGTACCATTATACAGCTCTAAACAACATTCTATACTTTGTACCACTATACACCATATTCTATACTATGTACCACTATACAGCTCTACACCACATTCTATACTATGTACCACTATACAACATATTCTATTCTATGTAAAACTATACAGCTCTACACCACATTCTATACTATGTACCACTATACACCATATTCTATACTATGTACCACTATACAGATCTACAACACATTCTATACTATGTACCACTATACTCCATATTCTATGTACCACTGTACACCACATTCTAGACTATGTACCATTATACATCATATTCTATACTATATACCACTATACACCAAATTCTATACTATATACCACTATACACCATATTCAATACTATGTAGCACTATACACCTCTACACCATATTCTATGCTATGTACCACTATACAGCTTTACGCCACATTCTATACTATGTACCACTATACATCATATTCTATGTACCACTATACACCATATTCTAGACTATATAACACTATACACCATATTCTAGACTATGTACCACTATACACCTTCTTCTATACTATGTACCTCTATACACCACATTCTATACTATGTACCACTATACACCATATTCTATACTATGTGCCTATATACACTATATTTTATACTATGTACCACCATACACCACATTCTATACTATGTACCACTATACAGCTCTACACCACATTCAATAGTAAGTACCACTATACACCATATTCTATACAATGTACCAATATACAGCTCTACACCATATTCTATACTATGTACCACAATAGAGCTTTATACCATATTCTATACTATATACCACTATACACCATATTCTATACTATGTACCACTATACAGCTTTATACCACATTCTATACTATGTACCATTATACAGCTCTAAACCACACTCTATACTTTGTACCACTATACACCATATTCTACACTATGTACCACTATACAGCTCTACACCACATTCTATACTATGTACCACTATACAGCATATTCTATACTATGTAAAACTATACAGCTCTACACAACATTCTATACTATGTACCACTATACACCATATTCTATACTATGTACCACTATACAGCTCTACACCACATTCTATACTATGTACCACTATACACCATATTCTACACTATGTACCACTATACACCACATTCTATACTATGTACAACTATACACCATATTCTATACTATGTTCAACTAGACAGCTCTTCACCATATTCTATACTATGTACCTGTGTACACCATATACTATACTATGTACCTCTATACACCATATTCTATACTATGTACCACTTTACAGCTCTACACCACAATCTATACTATGTAACACTATACAGCTCTACACCACATTCTATACTATGTACCACTATACACCATATTCTATACTATGTACCACTATACACCATATTCTATACTATGTACCACTATACACAACATTCTATACTATGTACCATTATACAGCTTTACACCACATTCTATACTATGTATCACTATACATCATATTCTATGTACCACTATACACCATATTCTAGACTATGTACCACTATACACCATATTCTATACTATGTACCACTATACACCACATTCTATACTATGTACCTCTATACACCATATTCTATACTATATACCACTATACACCAAATTCTATACTATATACCACTATACACCATATTCAATACTATGTAGCACTATACACCTCTACACCATATTCTATGCTATGTACCACTATACAGCTTTATACCACATTCTATACTATGTACCATTATACAGCTCTAAACAACATTCTATAATTTGTACCACTATACACCATATTCTATACTATGTACCACTATACAGCTCTACACCACATTCTATACTATGTACCACTATACAACATATTCTATTCTATGTAAAACTATACAGCTCTACACCACATTCTATACTATGTACCACTATACACCATATTCTATACTATGTACCACTATACAGATCTACAACACATTCTATACTATGTACCACTATACTCCATATTCTATGTACCACTGTACACCACATTCTAGACTATGTACCATTATACATCATATTCTATACTATATACCACTATACACCAAATTCTATACTATATACCACTATACACCATATTCAATACTATGTAGCACTATACACCTCTACACCATATTCTATGCTATGTACCACTATACAGCTTTACGCCACATTCTATACTATGTACCACTATACATCATATTCTATGTACCACTATACACCATATTCTAGACTATATAACACTATACACCATATTCTAGACTATGTACCACTATACACCTTCTTCTATACTATGTACCTCTATACACCACATTCTATACTATGTACCACTATACACCATATTCTATACTATGTGCCTAAATACACTATATTTTATACTATGTACCACCATACACCACATTCTATACTATGTACCACTATACAGCTCTACACCACATTCAATAGTAAGTACCACTATACACCATATTCTATACAATGTACCAATATACAGCTCTACACCATATTCTATACTATGTACCACAATAGAGCTTTATACCATATTCTATACTATATACCACTATACACCATATTCTATACTATGTACCACTATACAGCTTTATACCACATTCTATACTATGTACCATTATACAGCTCTAAACCACATTCTATACTTTGTACCACTATACACCATATTCTACACTATGTACCACTATACAGCTCTACACCACATTCTATACTATGTACCACTATACAACATATTCTATACTATGTAAAACTATACAGCTCTACACAACATTCTATACTATGTACCACTATACACCATATTCTATACTATGTACCACTATACAGCTCTACACCACATTCTATACTATGTACCACTATACACCATATTCTACACTATGTACCACTATACACCACATTCTATACTATGTACAACTATACACCATATTCTATACTATGTTCAACTAGACAGCTCTTCACCATATTCTATACTATGTACCTGTGTACACCATATACTATACTATGTACTTCTATACACCATATTCTATACTATGTACCACTTTACAGCTCTACACCACAATCTATACTATGTAACACTATACAGCTCTACACCACATTCTATACTATGTACCACTATACACCATATTCTATACTATGTACCACTATACACCATATTCTATACTATGTACCACTATACACAACATTCTATACTATGTACCATTATACAGCTTTACACCACATTCTATACTATGTATCACTATACATCATATTCTATGTACCACTATACACCATATTCTAGACTATGTACCACTATACACCATATTCTATACTATGTACCACTATACACCACATTCTATACTATGCACCACTATACACCACATTCTATACTAAGTACCACTATACACCATATTCTATACTATGTGCCTCTATACACTATATTCTATACTATATACCACCATACACAACAATCTATACTATGTACCACTATACAGCTCTACACCACATTCTATACTATGTACCACTATACACCATATACTATACTATGTACCTCTATACAACATTTTCTATACTATGTACCACTTTACAGCTCTACACCACAATCTATACTATGTAACACTATACAGCTCTACACCACATTCTATACTATGTACCACTATACACCATATTCTATACTATGTACCACTATACACCATATTCTATACTATGTACCACTGTACACCACATTCTATACTATGTACGATTATACAGCTTTAGACCACATTCTATACTATGTATCACTATACATCATATTCTATGTACCACTATACACCATATTCTAGACTATGTACCACTATACACCATATTCTATAGTATGTACCTCTATACACCACATTCTATACTATGTACCACTATACACCACATTCTATAATATGTACCACTATACACCATATTCTATACTTTGTGCCTCTATACACTATATTCTATACTATGTACCACAATACACCACATTCTATACTATGTACCACTATACAGCTCTACACCACATTCTATACTATGTACCACTATACACCATATTCTAAACTATGTACCAATATACAGCTCTACACCATATTCTATACTATGTACCACAATAGAGCTCTATACCATATTCTATACTATATACCACTATACACCATATTCTATACTATGTACCACTATACACCATATTCTATACTATGTACCACTATACACCACATTCTATACTATGTACCATTATACAGCTTTACACCACATTCTATACTATGTATCACTATACATCATATTCTATGTACCACTAAACACCATATTCTAGACTATGTAAAACTATACACCTTATTCCAGACTATGTACCACTATACACCATATTCTATTCTATGTACCTCTATACACCACATTATATACGATGTACCACTGTACACCTTATTCTATACTATGAACCACTATACAGCTCTACACTATATTCTATACTATTTACCACTTTACACCTCTACAGCATATTCTATGCTATGTACCACTATACAGCTCTATACCACATTCTATACTATGTACAACTGTACAGCTCTACACCATATTCTATACTATATACTACTATAGACCACATTCTATACTAAGTACCACTATACACAATATTCTTAACTATGTAGCACTATACACCACATTCTATACTATGTAACACAATACAGCTCTACACCACATTCTATACTATGTACGACTATACACCATATTCTATACTATGTACAACTATTTAGCTGTACACCACATTCTATACTATGTACCACAATACATCATATTCTATGTACCACTATACACCATATTCTAGACTATATACCACTATACACCATATGCTATACTATGTACCACTATTCACCACATTCTATACTATGTACCACTATACAGCTCTACACCACATTCTATACTATGTACCACTATACACCATATTCTACACTATGTACCACTATACACCACATTCTTTACTATGTACAACTATACACCATATTCTAAACTATGTTCCACTATACAGCTCTTCACCATATTCTATACTATGTACCTCTATACACCATATACTATACTATGTACCTCTATACACCATTTTCTATACTATGTACCACTTTACAGCTCTACACCACAATCTATACTATGTAACACTATACAGCTCTACACCACATTCTATACTATGTACCACTATACACCATATTCTATACTATGTACCACTATACACCATATTCTATACTATGTACCACTATACACAACATTCTATACTATGTACCATTATACAGCTTTACACCACATTCTATACTATGTATCACTATACATCATATTCTATGTACCACTATACACCATATACTAGACTATGTAAAACTATACACCATATTCTAGACTATGTACCACTATACACCATATTCTATGCTATGTACCTCTATACACCACATTCTATACTATGTACCACTATACACCACATTCTATACTATGTACCACTATACACCATATTTTATACTATGTGCCTCTATACACTATATTCTATACTATGTACCACCATACACCACATTCTATACTATGTTCCACTATACAGCTCTACACCACATTCTATACTATGTACCACTATACACCATATTCTAAACTATGTTCCACTATACAGCTCTTCACCATATTCTATACTATGTACCTCTATACACCATATACTATACTATGTACCTCTATACACCATTTTCTATACTATGTACCACTTTACAGCTCTACACCACAATCTATACTATGTAACACTATACAGCTCTACACCACATTCTATACTATGTACCACTATACACCATATTCTATACTATGTACCACTATACACCATATTCTATACTATGTACCACTATACACAACATTCTATACTATGTACCATTATACAGCTTTACACCACATTCTATACTATGTATCACTATACATCATATTCTATGTACCACTATACACCATATACTAGACTATGTAAAACTATACACCATATTCTAGACTATGTACCACTATACACCATATTCTATGCTATGTACCTCTATACACCACATTCTATACTATGTACCACTATACACCACATTCTATACTATGTACCACTATACACCATATTTTATACTATGTGCCTCTATACACTATATTCTATACTATGTACCACCATACACCACATTCTATACTATGTTCCACTATACAGCTCTACACCACATTCTATACTATGTACCACTATACACCATATTCTAAACTATGTACCAATATACAGCTCTACACCATATTCTATACTATGTACCACAATAGAGCTCTATACCATATTCTATACTATATACCACTATACACCATATTCTATACTATGTACCACTATACAGCTTTATACCACATTCTATACTATGTACCATTATACAGCTCTAAACAACATTCTATACTTTGTACCACTATACACCATATTCTATACTATGTACCACTATACAGCTCTACACCACATTCTATACTATGTACCACTATACAACATATTCTATTCTATGTAAAACTATACAGCTCTACACCACATTCTATACTATGTACCACTATACACCATATTCTATACTATGTACCACTATACAGATCTACAACACATTCTATACTATGTACCACTATACTCCATATTCTATGTACCACTGTACACCACATTCTAGACTATGTACCATTATACATCATATTCTATACTATGTAACTCTATACACCATATTCTATACTATGTACCTCTATACACCATATTCTATACTATATACCACTATACACCAAATTCTATACTATATACCACTATACACCATATTCAATACTATGTAGCACTATACACCTCTACACCATATTCTATGATATGTACCACTATACAGCTTTATACCACATTCTATACTATGTACCATTATACAGCTCTAAACAACATTCTATAATTTGTACCACTATACACCATATTCTATACTATGTACCACTATACAGCTCTACACCACATTCTATACTATGTACCACTATACAACATATTCTATTCTATGTAAAACTATACAGCTCTACACCACATTCTATACTATGTACCACTATACACCATATTCTATACTATGTACCACTATACAGATCTACAACACATTCTATACTATGTACCACTATACTCCATATTCTATGTACCACTGTACACCACATTCTAGACTATGTACCATTATACATCATATTCTATACTATATACCACTATACACCAAATTCTATACTATATACCACTATACACCATATTCAATACTATGTAGCACTATACACCTCTACACCATATTCTATGCTATGTACCACTATACAGCTTTACGCCACATTCTATACTATGTACCACTATACATCATATTCTATGTACCACTATACACCATATTCTAGACTATATAACACTATACACCATATTCTAGACTATGTACCACTATACACCTTCTTCTATACTATGTACCTCTATACACCACATTCTATACTATGTACCACTATACACCATATTCTATACTATGTGCCTATATACACTATATTTTATACTATGTACCACCATACACCACATTCTATACTATGTACCACTATACAGCTCTACACCACATTCAATAGTAAGTACCACTATACACCATATTCTATACAATGTACCAATATACAGCTCTACACCATATTCTATACTATGTACCACAATAGAGCTTTATACCATATTCTATACTATATACCACTATACACCATATTCTATACTATGTACCACTATACAGCTTTATACCACATTCCATACTATGTACCATTATACAGCTCTAAACCACATTCTATACTTTGTACCACTATACACCATATTCTACACTATGTACCACTATACAGCTCTACACCACATTCTATACTATGTACCACTATACAACATATTCTATACTATGTAAAACTATACAGCTCTACACAACATTCTATACTATGTACCACTATACACCATATTCTATACTATGTACCACTATACAGCTCTACACCACATTCTATACTATGTACCACTATACACCATATTCTACACTATGTACCACTATACACCACATTCTATACTATGTACAACTATACACCATATTCTATACTATATACCACCATACACCATATTCTATACTAAGTACCACTATACACCATATTCTATACTATGTGCCTCTATACACTATATTCTATACTATATACCACCATACACAACAATCTATACTATGTACCACTATACAGCTCTACACCACATTCTATACTATGTACCACTATACACCATATACTATACTATGTACCTCTATACAACATTTTCTATACTATGTACCACTTTACAGCTCTACACCACAATCTATACTATGTAACACTATACAGCTCTACACCACATTCTATACTATGTACCACTATACACCATATTCTATACTATGTACCACTATACACCATATTCTATACTATGTACCACTGTACACCACATTCTATACTATGTACCATTATACAGCTTTACACCACATTCTATACTATGTATCACTATACATCATATTCTATGTACCACTATACACCATATTCTAGACTATGTACCACTATACACCATATTCTATAGTATGTACCTCTATACACCACATTCTATACTATGTACCACTATACACCACATTCTATAATATGTACCACTATACACCATATTCTATACTTTGTGCCTCTATACACTATATTCTATACTATGTACCACAATACACCACATTCTATACTATGTACCACTATACAGCTCTACACCACATTCTATACTATGTACCACTATACACCATATTCTAAACTATGTACCAATATACAGCTCTACACCATATTCTATACTATGTACCACAATAGAGCTCTATACCATATTCTATACTATATACCACTATACACCATATTCTATACTATGTACCACTATACACCATATTCTATACTATGTACCACTATACACCACATTCTATACTATGTACCATTATACAGCTTTACACCACATTCTATACTATGTATCACTATACATCATATTCTATGTACCACTATACACCATATTCTAGACTATGTAAAACTATACACCTTATTCCAGACTATGTACCACTATACACCATATTCTATTCTATGTACCTCTATACACCACATTATATACGATGTACAACTGTACACCTTATTCTATACTATGAACCACTATACAGCTCTACACTATATTCTATACTATTTACCACTTTACACCTCTACAGCATATTCTATGCTATGTACCACTATACAGCTCTATACCACATTCTATACTATGTACAACTGTACAGCTCTACACCATATTCTATACTATATACTACTATAGACCACATTCTATACTAAGTACCACTATACACAATATTCTTAACTATGTAGCACTATACACCACATTCTATACTATGTAACACAATACAGCTCTACACCACATTCTATACTATGTACGACTATACACCATATTCTATACTATGTACAACTATTTAGCTGTACACCACATTCTATACTATGTACCACAATACATTATATTCTATGTACCACTATACACCATATTCTAGACTATATACCACTATACACCATATTCTATACTATGTACCACTATTCACCACATTCTATACTATGTACCACTATACAGCTCTACACCACATTCTATACTATGTACCACTATACACCATATTCTACACTATGTACCACTATACACCACATTCTTTACTATGTACAACTATACACCATATTCTAAACTATGTTCCACTATACAGCTCTTCACCATATTCTATACTATGTACCTCTATACACCATATACTATACTATGTACCTCTATACACCATTTTCTATACTATGTACCACTTTACAGCTCTACACCACAATCTATACTATGTAACACTATACAGCTCTACACCACATTCTATACTATGTACCACTATACACCATATTCTATACTATGTACCACTATACACCATATTCTATACTATGTACCACTATACACAACATTCTATACTATGTACCATTATACAGCTTTACACCACATTCTATACTATGTATCACTATACATCATATTCTATGTACCACTATACACCATATACTAGACTATGTAAAACTATACACCATATTCTAGACTATGTACCACTATACACCATATTCTATGCTATGTACCTCTATACACCACATTCTATACTATGTACCACTATACACCACATTCTATACTATGTACCACTATACACCATATTTTATACTATGTGCCTCTATACACTATATTCTATACTATGTACCACCATACACCACATTCTATACTATGTTCCACTATACAGCTCTACACCACATTCTATACTATGTACCACTATACAGCATATTCTAAACTATGTACCAATATACAGCTCTACACCATATTCTATACTATGTACCACAATAGAGCTCTATACCATATTCTATACTATATACCACTATACACCATATTCTATACTATGTACCACTATACAGCTTTATACCACATTCTATACTATGTACCATTATACAGCTCTAAACAACATTCTATACTTTGTACCACTATACACCATATTCTATACTATGTACCACTATACAGCTCTACACCACATTCTATACTATGTACCACTATACAACATATTCTATTCTATGTAAAACTATACAGCTCTACACCACATTCTATACTATGTACCACTATACACCATATTCTATACTATGTACCACTATACAGATCTACAACACATTCTATACTATGTACCACTATACTCCATATTCTATGTACCACTGTACACCACATTCTAGACTATGTACCATTATACATCATATTCTATACTATGTAACTCTATACACCATATTCTATACTATGTACCTCTATACACCATATTCTATACTATATACCACTATACACCAAATTCTATACTATATACCACTATACACCATATTCAATACTATGTAGCACTATACACCTCTACACCATATTCTATGCTATGTACCACTATACAGCTTTATACCACATTCTATACTATGTACCATTATACAGCTCTAAACAACATTCTATAATTTGTACCACTATACACCATATTCTATACTATGTACCACTATACAGCTCTACACCACATTCTATACTATGTACCACTATACAACATATTCTATTCTATGTAAAACTATACAGCTCTACACCACATTCTAAACTATGTACCACTATACACCATATTCTATACTATGTACCACTATACAGATCTACAACACATTCTATACTATGTACCACTATACTCCATATTCTATGTACCACTGTACACCACATTCTAGACTATGTACCATTACACATCATATTCTATACTATATACCACTATACACCAAATTCTATACTATATACCACTATACACCATATTCAATACTATGTAGCACTATACACTTCTACACCATATTCTATGCTATGTACCACTATACAGCTTTACGCCACATTCTATACTATGTACCACTATACATCATATTCTATGTACCACTATACACCATATTCTAGACTATATAACACTATACACCATATTCTAGACTATGTGCCACTATACACCTTCTTCTATACTATGTACCTCTATACACCACATTCTATACTATGTACCACTATACACCATATTCTATACTATGTGCCTATATACACTATATTTTATACTATGTACCACCATACACCACATTCTATACTATGTACCACTATACAGCTCTACACCACATTCAATAGTAAGTACCACTATACACCATATTCTATACAATGTACCAATATACAGCTCTACACCATATTCTATACTATGTACCACAATAGAGCTTTATACCATATTCTATACTATATACCACTATACACCATATTCTATACTATGTACCACTATACAGCTTTATACCACATTCTATACTATGTACCATTATACAGCTCTAAACCACATTCTATACTTTGTACCACTATACACCATATTCTACACTATGTACCACTATACACCACATTCTATACTATGTACAACTATACACCATATTCTATACTATGTTCAACTATACAGCTCTTCACCATATTCTATACTATGTACCTCTGTACACCATATACTATACTATGTACCTCTATACACCATATTCTATACTATGTACCACTTTACAGCTCTACACCACAATCTATACTATGTAACACTATACAGCTCTACACCACATTCTATACTATGTACCACTATACACCATATTCTATACTATGTACCACTATACACCATATTCTATACTATGTACCACTATACACAACATTCTATACTATGTACCATTATACAGCTTTACACCACATTCTATACTATGTATCACTATACATCATATTCTATGTACCACTATACACCATATTCTAGACTATGTACCACTATACACCATATTCTATACTATGTACCACTATACACCACATTCTATACTATGCACCACTATACACCACATTCTATACTAAGTACCACTATACACCATATTCTATACTATGTGCCTCTATACACTATATTCTATACTATATACCACCATACACAACAATCTATACTATGTACCACTATACAGCTCTACACCACATTCTATACTATGTACCACTATACACCATATACTATACTATGTACCTCTATACAACATTTTCTATACTATGTACCACTTTACAGCTCTACACCACAATCTATACTATGTAACACTATACAGCTCTACACCACATTCTATACTATGTACCACTATACACCATATTCTATACTATGTACCACTATACACCATATTCTATACTATGTACCACTGTACACCACATTCTCTACTATGTACCATTATACAGCTTTACACCACATTCTATACTATGTATCACTATACATCATATTCTATGTACCACTATACACCATATTCTAGACTATGTACCACTATACACCATATTCTATAGTATGTACCTCTATACACCACATTCTATACTATGTACCACTATACACCACATTCTATAATATGTACCACTATACACCATATTCTATACTTTGTGCCTCTATACACTATATTCTATACTATGTACCACAATACACCACATTCTATACTATGTACCACTATACAGCTCTACACCACATTCTATACTATGTACCACTATACACCATATTCTAAACTATGTACCAATATACAGCTCTACACCATATTCTATACTATGTACCACAATAGAGCTCTATACCATATTCTATACTATATACCACTATACACCATATTCTATACTATGTACCACTATACACCATATTCTATACTATGTACCACTATACACCACATTCTATACTATGTACCATTATACAGCTTTACACCACATTCTATACTATGTATCACTATACATCATATTCTATGTACCACTAAACACCATATTCTAGACTATGTAAAACTATACACCTTATTCCAGACTATGTACCACTATACACCATATTCTATTCTATGTACCTCTATACACCACATTATATACGATGTACCACTGTACACCTTATTCTATACTATGAACCACTATACAGCTCTACACTATATTCTATACTATTTACCACTTTACACCTCTACAGCATATTCTATGCTATGTACCACTATACAGCTCTATACCACATTCTATACTATGTACAACTGTACAGCTCTACACCATATTCTATACTATATACTACTATAGACCACATTCTATACTAAGTACCACTATACACAATATTCTTAACTATGTAGCACTATACACCACATTCTATACTATGTAACACAATACAGCTCTACACCACATTCTATACTATGTACGACTATACACCATATTCTATACTATGTACAACTACTTAGCTGTACACCACATTCTATACTATGTACCACAATACATTATATTCTATGTACCACTATACACCATATTCTAGACTATATACCACTATACACCATATTCTATACTATGTACCACTATTCACCACATTCTATACTATGTACCACTATACAGCTCTACACCACATTCTATACTATGTACCACTATACACCATATTCTACACTATGTACCACTATACACCACATTCTTTACTATGTACAACTATACACCATATTCTAAACTATGTTCCACTATACAGCTCTTCACCATATTCTATACTATGTACCTCTATACACCATATACTATACTATGTACCTCTATACACCATTTTCTATACTATGTACCACTTTACAGCTCTACACCACAATCTATACTATGTAACACTATACAGCTCTACACCACATTCTATACTATGTACCACTATACACCATATTCTATACTATGTACCACTATACACCATATTCTATACTATGTACCACTATACACAACATTCTATACTATGTACCATTATACAGCTTTACACCACATTCTATACTATGTATCACTATACATCATATTCTATGTACCACTATACACCATATACTAGACTATGTAAAACTATACACCATATTCTAGACTATGTACCACTATACACCATATTCTATGCTATGTACCTCTATACACCACATTCTATACTATGTACCACTATACACCACATTCTATACTATGTACCACTATACACCATATTTTATACTATGTGCCTCTATACACTATATTCTATACTATGTACCACCATACACCACATTCTATACTATGTTCCACTATACAGCTCTACACCACATTCTATACTATGTACCACTATACAGCATATTCTAAACTATGTACCAATATACAGCTCTACACCATATTCTATACTATGTACCACAATAGAGCTCTATACCATATTCTATACTATATACCACTATACACCATATTCTATACTATGTACCACTATACAGCTTTATACCACATTCTATACTATGTACCATTATACAGCTCTAAACAACATTCTATACTTTGTACCACTATACACCATATTCTATACTATGTACCACTATACAGCTCTACACCACATTCTATACTATGTACCACTATACAACATATTCTATTCTATGTAAAACTATACAGCTCTACACCACATTCTATACTATGTACCACTATACACCATATTCTATACTATGTACCACTATACAGATCTACAACACATTCTATACTATGTACCACTATACTCCATATTCTATGTACCACTGTACACCACATTCTAGACTATGTACCATTATACATCATATTCTATACTATGTAACTCTATACACCATATTCTATACTATGTACCTCTATACACCATATTCTATACTATATACCACTATACACCAAATTCTATACTATATACCACTATACACCATATTCAATACTATGTAGCACTATACACCTCTACACCATATTCTATGCTATGTACCACTATACAGCTTTATACCACATTCTATACTATGTACCATTATACAGCTCTAAACAACATTCTATAATTTGTACCACTATACACCATATTCTATACTATGTACCACTATACAGCTCTACACCACATTCTATACTATGTACCACTATACAACATATTCTATTCTATGTAAAACTATACAGCTCTACACCACATTCTATACTATGTACCACTATACACCATATTCTATACTATGTACCACTATACAGATCTACAACACATTCTATACTATGTACCACTATACTCCATATTCTATGTACCACTGTACACCACATTCTAGACTATGTACCATTACACATCATATTCTATACTATATACCACTATACACCAAATTCTATACTATATACCACTATACACCATATTCAATACTATGTAGCACTATACACTTCTACACCATATTCTATGCTATGTACCACTATACAGCTTTACGCCACATTCTATACTATGTACCACTATACATCATATTCTATGTACCACTATACACCATATTCTAGACTATATAACACTATACACCATATTCTAGACTATGTACCACTATACACCTTCTTCTATACTATGTACCTCTATACACCACATTCTATACTATGTACCACTATACACCATATTCTATACTATGTGCCTATATACACTATATTTTATACTATGTACCACCATACACCACATTCTATACTATGTACCACTATACAGCTCTACACCACATTCAATAGTAAGTACCACTATACACCATATTCTATACAATGTACCAATATACAGCTCTACACCATATTCTATACTATGTACCACAATAGAGCTTTATACCATATTCTATACTATATACCACTATACACCATATTCTATACTATGTACCACTATACAGCTTTATACCACATTCTATACTATGTACCATTATACAGCTCTAAACCACATTCTATACTTTGTAAAACTATACACCATATTCTACACTATGTACCACTATACACCACATTCTATACTATGTACAACTATACACCATATTCTATACTATGTTCAACTATACAGCTCTTCACCATATTCTATACTATGTACCTCTGTACACCGTATACTATACTATGTACCTCTATACACCATATTCTATACTATGTACCACTTTACAGCTCTACACCACAATCTATACTATGTAACACTATACAGCTCTACACCACATTCTATACTATGTACCACTATACACCATATTCTATACTATGTACCACTATACACCATATTCTATACTATGTACCACTATACACAACATTCTATACTATGTACCATTATACAGCTTTACACCACATTCTATACTATGTATCACTATACATCATATTCTATGTACCACTATACACCATATTCTAGACTATGTACCACTATACACCATATTCTATACTATGTACCACTATACACCACATTCTATACTATGCACCACTATACACCACATTCTATACTAAGTACCACTATACACCATATTCTATACTATGTGCCTCTATACACTATATTCTATACTATATACCACCATACACAACAATCTATACTATGTACCACTATACAGCTCTACACCACATTCTATACTATGTACCACTATACACCATATACTATACTATGTACCTCTATACAACATTTTCTATACTATGTACCACTTTACAGCTCTACACCACAATCTATACTATGTAACACTATACAGCTCTACACCACATTCTATACTATGTACCACTATACACCATATTCTATACTATGTACCACTATACACCATATTCTATACTATGTACCACTGTACACCACATTCTATACTATGTACCATTATACAGCTTTACACCACATTCTATACTATGTATCACTATACATCATATTCTATGTACCACTATACACCATATTCTAGACTATGTACCACTATACACCATATTCTATAGTATGTACCTCTATACACCACATTCTATACTATGTACCACTATACACCACATTCTATAATATGTACCACTATACACCATATTCTATACTTTGTGCCTCTATACACTATATTCTATACTATGTACCACAATACACCACATTCTATACTATGTACCACTATACAGCTCTACACCACATTCTATACTATGTACCACTATACACCATATTCTAAACTATGTACCAATATACAGCTCTACACCATATCCTATACTATGTACCACAATAGAGCTCTATACCATATTCTATACTATATACCACTATACACCATATTCTATACTATGTACCACTATACACCATATTCTATACTATGTACCACTATACACCACATTCTATACTATGTACCATTATACAGCTTTACACCACATTCTATACTATGTATCACTATACATCATATTCTATGTACCACTAAACACCATATTCTAGACTATGTAAAACTATACACCT
This sequence comes from Taudactylus pleione, assembly GCA_031769625.1. NCBI lineage: Eukaryota > Metazoa > Chordata > Amphibia > Anura > Myobatrachidae > Taudactylus > Taudactylus pleione. Next base: position 47,790 of record JAUIMM010002285.1, on the reverse strand, counting down.
TATTCCAGACTATGTACCACTATACACCATATTCTATTCTATGTACCTCTATACACCACATTATATACGATGTACCACTGTACACCTTATTCTATACTATGAACCACTATACAGCTCTACACTATATTCTATACTATTTACCACTTTACACCTCTACAGCATATTCTATGCTATGTACCACTATACAGCTCTATACCACATTCTATACTATGTACAACTGTACAGCTCTACACCATATTCTATACTATATACTACTATAGACCACATTCTATACTAAGTACCACTATACACAATATTCTTAACTATGTAGCACTATACACCACATTCTATACTATGTAACACAATACAGCTCTACACCACATTCTATACTATGTACGACTATACACCATATTCTATACTATGTACAACTATTTAGCTGTACACCACATTCTATACTATGTACCACAATACATCATATTCTATGTACCACTATACACCATATTCTAGACTATATACCACTATACACCATATTCTATACTATGTACCACTATTCACCACATTCTATACTATGTACCACTATACAGCTCTACACCACATTCTATACTATGTACCACTATACACCATATTCTACACTATGTACCACTATACACCACATTCTTTACTATGTACAACTATACACCATATTCTAAACTATGTTCCACTATACAGCTCTTCACCATATTCTATACTATGTACCTCTATACACCATATACTATACTATGTACCTCTATACACCATTTTCTATACTATGTACCACTTTACAGCTCTACACCACAATCTATACTATGTAACACTATACAGCTCTACACCACATTCTATACTATGTACCACTATACACCATATTCTATACTATGTACCACTATACACCATATTCTATACTATGTACCACTATACGCAACATTCTATACTATGTACCATTATACAGCTTTACACCACATTCTATACTATGTATCACTATACATCATATTCTATGTACCACTATACACCATATACTAGACTATGTAAAACTATACACCATATTCTAGACTATGTACCACTATACACCATATTCTATGCTATGTACCTCTATACACCACATTCTATACTATGTACCACTATACACCACATTCTATACTATGTACCACTATACACCATATTTTATACTATGTGCCTCTATACACTATATTCTATACTATGTACCACCATACACCACATTCTATACTATGTTCCACTATACAGCTCTACACCACATTCTATACTATGTACCACTATACACCATATTCTAAACTATGTTCCACTATACAGCTCTTCACCATATTCTATACTATGTACCTCTATACACCATATACTATACTATGTACCTCTATACACCATTTTCTATACTATGTACCACTTTACAGCTCTACACCACAATCTATACTATGTAACACTATACAGCTCTACACCACATTCTATACTATGTACCACTATACACCATATTCTATACTATGTACCACTATACACCATATTCTATACTATGTACCACTATACACAACATTCTATACTATGTACCATTATACAGCTTTACACCACATTCTATACTATGTATCACAATACATCATATTCTATGTACCACTATACACCATATACTAGACTATGTAAAACTATACACCATATTCTAGACTATGTACCACTATACACCATATTCTATGCTATGTACCTCTATACACCACATTCCATACTATGTACCACTATACACCACATTCTATACTATGTACCACTATACACCATATTTTATACTATGTGCCTCTATACACTATATTCTATACTATGTACCACCATACACCACATTCTATACTATGTTCCACTATACAGCTCTACACCACATTCTATACTATGTACCACTATACACCATATTCTAAACTATGTACCAATATACAGCTCTACACCATATTCTATACTATGTACCACAATAGAGCTCTATACCATATTCTATACTATATACCACTATACACCATATTCTATACTATGTACCACTATACAGCTTTATACCACATTCTATACTATGTACCATTATACAGCTCTAAACAACATTCTATACTTTGTACCACTATACACCATATTCTATACTATGTACCACTATACAGCTCTACACCACATTCTATACTATGTACCACTATACAACATATTCTATTCTATGTAAAACTATACAGCTCTACACCACATTCTATACTATGTACCACTATACACCATATTCTATACTATGTACCACTATACAGATCTACAACACATTCTATACTATGTACCACTATACTCCATATTCTATGTACCACTGTACACCACATTCTAGACTATGTACCATTATACATCATATTCTATACTATGTAACTCTATACACCATATTCTATACTATGTACCTCTATACACCATATTCTATACTATATACCACTATACACCAAATTCTATACTATATACCACTATACACCATATTCAATACTATGTAGCACTATACACCTCTACACCATATTCTATGCTATGTACCACTATACAGCTTTATACCACATTCTATACTATGTACCATTATACAGCTCTAAACAACATTCTATAATTTGTACCACTATACACCATATTCTATACTATGTACCACTATACAGCTCTACACCACATTCTATACTATGTACCACTATACAACATATTCTATTCTATGTAAAACTATACAGCTCTACACCACATTCTATACTATGTACCACTATACACCATATTCTATACTATGTACCACTATACAGATCTACAACACATTCTATACTATGTACCACTATACTCCATATTCTATGTACCACTGTACACCACATTCTAGACTATGTACCATTACACATCATATTCTATACTATATACCACTATACACCAAATTCTATACTATATACCACTATACACCATATTCAATACTATGTAGCACTATAGCACTATACACCTCTACACCATATTCTATGCTATGTACCACTATACAGCTTTACGCCACATTCTATACTATGTACCACTATACATCATATTCTATGTACCACTATACACCATATTCTAGACTATATAACACTATACACCATATTCTAGACTATGTACCACTATACACCTTCTTCTATACTATGTACCTCTATACACCACATTCTATACTATGTACCACTATACACCATATTCTATACTATGTGCCTATATACACTATATTTTATTCTATGTACCACCATACACCACATTCTATACTATGTACCACTATACAGCTCTACACCACATTCAATAGTAAGTACCACTATACACCATATTCTATACAATGTACCAATATACAGCTCTACACCATATTCTATACTATGTACCACAATAGAGCTTTATACCATATTCTATACTATATACCACTATACACCATATTCTATACTATGTACCACTATACAGCTTTATACCACATTCTATACTATGTACCATTATACAGCTCTAAACCACATTCTATACTTTGTACCACTATACACCATATTCTACACTATGTACCACTATACAGCTCTACACCACATTCTATACTATGTACCACTATACAACATATTCTATACTATGTAAAACTATACAGCTCTACACAACATTCTATACTATGTACCACTATACACCATATTCTATACTATGTACCACTATACAGCTCTACACCACATTCTATACTATGTACCACTATACACCATATTCTACACTATGTACCACTATACACCACATTCTATACTATGTACAACTATACACCATATTCTATACTATGTTCAACTATACAGCTCTTCACCATATTCTATACTATGTACCTCTGTACACCATATACTATACTATGTACCTCTATACACCATATTCTATACTATGTACCACTTTACAGCTCTACACCACAATCTATACTATGTAACACTATACAGCTCTACACCACATTCTATACTATGTACGACTATACACCATATTCTATACTATGTACCACTATACACCATATTCTATACTATGTACCACTATACACAACATTCTATACTATGTACCATTATACAGCTTTACACCACATTCTATACTATGTATCACTATACATCATATTCTATGTACCACTATACACCATATTCTAGACTATGTACCACTATACACCATATTCTATACTATGTACCACTATACACCACATTCTATACTATGCACCACTATACACCACATTCTATACTAAGTACCACTATACACCATATTCTATACTATGTGCCTCTATACACTATATTCTATACTATATACCACCATACACAACAATCTATACTATGTACCACTATACAGCTCTACACCACATTCTATACTATGTACCACTATACACCATATACTATACTATGTACCTCTATACAACATTTTCTATACTATGTACCACTTTACAGCTCTACACCACAATCTATACTATGTAACACTATACAGCTCTACACCACATTCTATACTATGTACCACTATACACCATATTCTATACTATGTACCACTATACACCATATTCTATACTATGTACCACTGTACACCACATTCTATTCTATGTACCATTATACAGCTTTAAACCACATTCTATACTATGTATCACTATACATCATATTCTATGTACCACTATACACCATATTCTAGACTATGTACCACTATACACCATATTCTATAGTATGTACCTCTATACACCACATTCTATACTATGTACCACTATACACCACATTCTATAATATGTACCACTATACACCATATTCTATACTTTGTGCCTCTATACACTATATTCTATACTATGTACCACAATACACCACATTCTATACTATGTACCACTATACAGCTCTACACCACATTCTATACTATGTACCACTATACACCATATTCTAAACTATGTACCAATATACAGCTCTACACCATATTCTATACTATGTACCACAATAGAGCTCTATACCATATTCTATACTATATACCACTATACACCATATTCTATACTATGTACCACTATACACCATATTCTATACTATGTACCACTATACACCATATTCTATACTATGTACCACTATACACCGCATTCTATACTATGTACCATTATACAGCTTTACACCACATTCTATACTATGTATCACTATACATCATATTCTATGTACCACTATACACCATATTCTAGACTATGTAAAACTATACACCTTATTCCAGACTATGTACCAGTATACACCTTATTCTATTCTATGTACCTCTATACACCACATTATATACGATGTACCACTGTACACCTTATTCTATACTATGAACCACTATACAGCTCTACACTATATTCTATACTATTTACCACTTTACACCTCTACAGCATATTCTATGCTATGAACCACTATACAGCTCTATACCACATTCTATACTATGTACAACTGTACAGCTCTACACCATATTCTATACTATATACTACTATAGACCACATTCTATACTAAGTACCACTATACACAATATTCTTATCTATGTAGCACTATACACCACATTCTATACTATGTAACACAATACAGCTCTACACCACATTCTATACTATGTACGACTATACACCATATTCTATACTATGTACAACTATTTAGCTGTACACCACATTCTATACTATGTACCACAATACATCATATTCTATGTACCACTATACACCATATTCTAGACTATATACCACTATACACCATATTCTATACTATGTACCACTATTCACCACATTCTATACTATGTACCACTATACAGCTCTACACCACATTCTATACTATGTACCACTATACACCATATTCTACACTATGTACCACTATACACCACATTCTTTACTATGTACAACTATACACCATATTCTAAACTATGTTCCACTATACAGCTCTTCACCATATTCTATACTATGTACCTCTATACACCATATACTATACTATGTACCTCTATACACCATTTTCTATACTATGTACCACTTTACAGCTCTACACCACAATCTATACTATGTAACACTATACAGCTCTACACCACATTCTATACTATGTACCACTATACACCATATTCTATAATATGTACCACTATACACCATATTCTATACTATGTACCACTATACACAACATTCCATACTATGTACCATTATACAGCTTTACACCACATTCTATACTATGTATCACTATACATCATATTCTATGTACCACTATACACCATATACTAGACTATGTAAAACTATACACCATATTCTAGACTATGTACCACTATACACCATATTCTATGCTATGTACCTCTATACACCACATTCTATACTATGTACCACTATACACCACATTCTATACTATGTACCACTATACACCATATTTTATACTATGTGCCTCTATACACTATATTCTATACTATGTACCACCATACACCACATTCTATACTATGTTCCACTATACAGCTCTACACCACATTCTATACTATGTACCACTATACACCATATTCTAAACTATGTACCAATATACAGCTCTACACCATATTCTATACTATGTACCACAATAGAGCTCTATACCATATTCTATACTATATAACACTATACACCATATTCTATACTATGTACCACTATACAGCTTTATACCACATTCTATACTATGTACCATTATACAGCTCTAAACAACATTCTATACTTTGTACCACTATACACCATATTTTATACTATGTACCACTATACAGCTCTACACCACATTCTATACTATGTACCACTATACAACATATTCTATTCTATGTAAAACTATACAGCTCTACACCACATTCTATACTATGTACCACTATACACCATATTCTACACTATGTACCACTATACAGATCTACAACACATTCTATACTATGTACCACTATACTCCATATTCTATGTACCACTGTACACCACATTCTAGACTATGTACCATTATACATCATATTCTATACTATGTAACTCTATACACCATATTCTATACTATGTACCTCTATACACCATATTCTATACTATATACCACTATACACCAAATTCTATACTATATACCACTATACACCATATTCAATACTATGTAGCACTATACACCTCTACACCATATTCTATGCTATGTACCACTATACAGCTTTATACCACATTCTATACTATGTACCATTATACAGCTCTAAACAACATTCTATAATTTGTACCACTATACACCATATTCTATACTATGTACCACTATACAGCTCTACACCACATTCTATACTATGTACCACTATACAACATATTCTATTCTATGTAAAACTATACAGCTCTACACCACATTCTATACTATGTACCACTGTACACCATATTCTATACTATGTACCACTATACAGATCTACAACACATTCTATACTATGTACCACTATACTCCATATTCTATGTACCACTGTACACCACATTCTAGACTATGTACCATTATACATCATATTCTATACTATATACCACTATACACCAAATTCTATACTATATACCACTATACACCATATTCAATACTATGTAGCACTATACACCTCTACACCATATTCTATGCTATGTACCACTATACAGCTTTACGCCACATTCTATACTATGTACCACTATACATCATATTCTATGTACCACTATACACCATATTCTAGACTATATAACACTATACACCATATTCTAGACTATGTACCACTATACACCTTCTTCTATACTATGTACCTCTATACACCACATTCTATACTATGTACCACTATACACCATATTCTATACTATGTGCCTATATACACTATATTTTATACTATGTACCACCATACACCACATTCTATACTATGTACCTCTATACAGCTCTACACCACATTCAATAGTAAGTACCACTATACACCATATTCTATACAATGTACCAATATACAGCTCTACACCATATTCTATACTATGTACCACAATAGAGCTTTATACCATATTCTATACTATATACCACTATACACCATATTCTATACTATGTACCACTATACACAACATTCTATACTATGTACCACTATACAGCTCTACACCACATTCTATACTATGTACCACTATACAACATATTCTATACTATGTAAAACTATACAGCTCTACACAACATTCTATACTATGTACCACTATACACCATATTCTATACTATGTACCACTATACAGCTCTACACCACATTCTATACTATGTACCACTATACACCATATTCTACACTATGTACCACTATACACCACATTCTATACTATGTACAACTATACACCATATTCTATACTATGTTCAACTATACAGCTCTTCACCATATTCTATACTATGTACCTCTATACACCATATACTATACTATGTACCTCTATACACCATATTCTATACTATGTACCACTTTACAGCTCTACACCACAATCTATACTATGTAACACTATACAGCTCTACACCACATTCTATACTATGTACCACTATACACCATATTCTATACTATGTACCACTATACACCATATTCTATACTATGTACCACTATACACAACATTCTATACTATGTACCATTATACAGCTTTACACCACATTCTATACTATGTATCACTATACATCATATTCTATGTACCACTATACACCATATTCTAGACTATGTACCACTATACACCATATTCTATACTATGTACCACTATACACCACATTCTATACTATGCACCACTATACACCACATTCTATACTAAGTACCACTATACACCATATTCTATACTATGTGCCTCTATACACTATATTCTATACTATATACCACCATACACAACAATCTATACTATGTACCACTATACAGCTCTACACCACATTCTATACTATGTACCACTATACACCATATACTATACTATGTACCTCTATACAACATTTTCTATACTATGTACCACTTTACAGCTCTACACCACAATCTATACTATGTAACACTATACAGCTCTACACCACATTCTATACTATGTACCACTATACACCATATTCTATACTATGTACCACTATACACCATATTCTATACTATGTACCACTGTACACCACATTCTATACTATGTACCATTATACAGCTTTACACCACATTCTATACTATGTATCACTATACATCATATTCTATGTACCACTATACACCATATTCTAGACTATGTACCACTATACACCATATTCTATAGTATGTACCTCTATACACCACATTCTATACTATGTACCACTATACACCACATTCTATAATATGTACCACTATACACCATATTCTATACTTTGTGCCTCTATACACTATATTCTATACTATGTACCACAATACACCACATTCTATACTATGTACCACTATACAGCTCTACACCACATTCTATACTATGTACCACTATACACCATATTCTAAACTATGTACCAATATACAGCTCTACACCATATTCTATACTATGTACCACAATAGAGCTCTATACCATATTCTATACTATATACCACTATACACCATATTCTATACTATGTACCACTATACACCATATTCTATACTATGTACCACTATACACCACATTCTATACTATGTACCATTATACAGCTTTACACCACATTCTATACTATGTATCACTATACATCATATTCTATGTACCACTATACACCATATTCTAGACTATGTAAAACTATACACCTTATTCCAGACTATGTACCACTGTACACCATATTCTATTCTATGTACCTCTATACACCACATTATATACGATGTACCACTGTACACCTTATTCTATACTATGAACCACTATACAGCTCTACACTATATTCTATACTATTTACCACTTTACACCTCTACAGCATATTCTATGCTATGTACCACTATACAGCTCTATACCACATTCTATACTATGTACAACTGTACAGCTCTACACCATATTCTATACTATATACTACTATAGACCACATTCTATACTAAGTACCACTATACACAATATTCTTAACTATGTAGCACTATACACCACATTCTATACTATGTAGCACAATACAGCTCTACACCACATTCTATACTATGTACGACTATACACCATATTCTATACTATGTACAACTATTTAGCTGTACACCACATTCTATACTATGTACCACAATACATCATATTCTATGTACCACTATACACCATATTCTAGACTATATACCACTATACACCATATTCTATACTATGTACCACTATTCACCACATTCTATACTATGTACCACTATACAGCTCTACACCACATTCTATACTATGTACCACTATACACCATATTCTACACTATGTACCACTATACACCACATTCTTTACTATGTACAACTATACACCATATTCTAAACTATGTTCCACTATACAGCTCTTCACCATATTCTATACTATGTACCTCTATACACCATATACTATACTATGTACCTCTATACACCATTTTCTATACTATGTACCACTTTACAGCTCTACACCACAATCTATACTATGTAACACTATACAGCTCTACACCACATTCTATACTATGTACCACTATACACCATATTCTATACTATGTACCACTATACACCATATTCTATACTATGTACCACTATACACAACATTCTATACTATGTACCATTATACAGCTTTACACCACATTCTATACTATGTATCACTATACATCCTATTCTATGTACCACTATACACCATATACTAGACTATGTAAAACTATACACCATATTCTAGACTATGTACCACTATACACCATATTCTATGCTATGTACCTCTATACACCACATTCTATACTATGTACCACTATACACCACATTCTATACTATGTACCACTATACACCATATTTTATACTATGTGCCTCTATACACTATATTCTATACTATGTACCACCATACACCACATTCTATACTATGTTCCACTATACAGCTCTACACCACATTCTATACTATGTACCACTATACACCATATTCTAAACTATGTACCAATATACAGCTCTACACCATATTCTATACTATGTACCACAATAGAGCTCTATACCATATTCTATACTATATACCACTATACACCATATTCTATACTATGTACCACTATACAGCTTTATACCACATTCTATACTATGTACCATTATACAGCTCTAAACAACATTCTATACTTTGTACCACTATACACCATATTCTATACTATGTACCACTATACAGCTCTACACCACATTCTATACTATGTACCACTATACAACATATTCTATTCTATGTAAAACTATACAGCTCTACACCACATTCTATACTATGTACCACTATACACCATATTCTATACTATGTACCACTATACAGATCTACAACACATTCTATACTATGTACCACTATACTCCATATTCTATGTACCACTGTACACCACATTCTAGACTATGTACCATTATACATCATATTCTATACTATGTAACTCTATACACCATATTCTATACTATGTACCTCTATACACCATATTCTATACTATATACCACTATACACCAAATTCTATACTATATACCACTATACACCATATTCAATACTATGTAGCACTATACACCTCTACACCATATTCTATGCTATGTACCACTATACAGCTTTACGCCACATTCTATACTATGTACCACTATACATCATATTCTATGTACCACTATACACCATATTCTAGACTATATAACACTATACACCATATTCTAGACTATGTATCACTATACACCATATTCTATACTATGTACCTCTATACACCACATTCTATACTATGTACCACTATACACCATATTCTATACTATGTGCCTATATACACTATATTTTATACTATGTACCACCATACACCACATTCTATACTATGTACCACTATACAGCTCTACACCACATTCAATAGTAAGTACCACTATACACCATATTCTATACAATGTACCAATATACAGCTCTACACCATATTCTATACTATGTACCACAATAGAGCTTTATACCATATTCTATACTATATACCACTATAAACCATATTCTATACTATGTACCACTATACAGCTTTATACCACATTCTATACTATGTACCATTATACAGCTCTAAACCACATTCTATACTTTGTACCACTATACACCATATTCTACACTATGTACCACTATACAGCTCTACACCACATTCTATACTATGTACCACTATACAACATATTCTATACTATGTAAAACTATACAGCTCTACACAACATTCTATACTATGTACCACTATACACCATATTCTATACTATGTACCACTATACAGCTCTACACCACATTCTATACTATGTACCACTATACATCATATTCTACACAATGTACCACTATACACCACATTCTATACTATGTACAACTATACACCATATTCTATACTATGTTCAACTATACAGCTCTTCACCATATTCTATACTATGTACCTCTATACACCATATACTATACTATATACCTCTATACACCATTTTCCATACTATGTACCACGTTACAGCTCTACACCACAATCTATACTATGTAACACTATACAGCTCTACACCACATTCTATACTATGTACCACTATACACCATATTCTATACTATGTACCACTATACACCATATTCTATACTATGTACCACTATACACAACATTCTATACTATGTACCATTATACAGCTTTACACCACATTCTATACTATGTATCACTATACATCATATTCTATGTACCACTATACACCATATTCTAGACTATGTACCACTATACACCATATTCTATACTATGTACCACTATACACCACATTCTATACTATGCACCACTATACGCCACATTCTATACTAAGTACCACTATACACCATATTCTATACTATGTGCCTCTATACACTATATTCTATACTATATACTACCATACACAACAATCTATACTATGTACCACTATACAGCTCTACACCACATTCTATACTATGTACCACTATACACCATATACTATACTATGTACCTCTATACAACATTTTCTATACTATGTACCACTTTACAGCTCTACACCACAATCTATACTATGTAACACTATACAGCTCTACACCACATTCTATACTATGTACCACTATACACCATATTCTATACTATGTACCACTATACACCATATTCTATACTATGTACCACTGTACACCACATTCTATACTATGTACCATTATACAGCTTTACACCACATTCTATACTATGTATCACTATACATCATATTCTATGTACCACTATACACCATATTCTAGACTATGTAAAACTATACACCATATTCTAGACTATGTACCACTATACACAATATTCTATAGTATGTACCTCTATACACCACATTCTATACTATATACCACTATACACCACATTCTATAATATGTACCACTATACACCATATTCTATACTTTGTGCCTCTATACACTATATTCTATACTATGTACCACAATACACCACATTCTATACTATGTACCACTATACAACTCTACAGCACATTCTATACTATGTACCACTATACACCATATTCTAAACTATGTACCAATATACAGCTCTACACCATATTCTATACTATGTACCACAATAGAGCTCTTTACCATATTCTATACTATATACCACTATACACCATATTCTATACTATGTACCACTATACAGCTTTATACCACATTCTATACTATGTACCATTATACAGCTCTAAACAACATTCTATACTTTGTACCACTATACACCATATTCTATACTGTGTACCACTATACAGCTCTACTCCACATTCTATACTATGTACCACTATACAACATATTCTATTCTATGTAAAACTATACAGCTCTACACCACATTCTATACTATGTACCACTATACACCATATTCTATACTATGTACCACTATACAGATCTACAACACATTCTATACTATGTACCACTATACTCCATATTCTATGTACCACTGTACACCACATTCTAGACTATGTACCATTATACATCATATTCTATACTATGTAACTCTATACACCATATTCTATACTATGTACCTCTATACACCATATTTTATACTATATACCACTATACACCAAATTCTATACTATATACCACTATACACCATATTCAATACTATGTAGCACTATGCACCTCTAAACCATATTCTATGCTATGTACCACTATACAGCTTTACGCCACATTCTATACTATGTACCACTATACATCATATTCTATGTACCACTATACACCATATTCTAGTCTATATAACACTATACACCATATTCTAGACTATGTACCACTATACACCTTATTCTATACTATGTACCTCTATACACCACATTCTATACTAAGTACCACTATACACCATATTCTATACTATGTGCCTCTATACACTATATTCTATACTATATACCACCATACACAACAATCTATACTATGTACCACTATACAGCTCTACACCACATTCAATAGTAAGTACCACTATACACCATATTCTATACAATGTACCAATATACAGCTCTACACCATATTCTATACTATGTACCACAATAGAGCTTTATACCATATTCTATACTATATACCACTATACACCATATTCTATACTATGTACCACTATACAGCTTTATACCACATTCTATACTATGTACCATTATACAGCTCTAAACCACATTCTATACTTTGTACCACTATACACCATATTCTACACTATGTACCACTATACAGCTCTACACCACATTCTATACTATGTACCACTATACAACATATTCTATACTATGTAAAACTATACAGCTCTACACAACATTCTATACTATGTTCCACTATACACCATATTCTATACTATGTACCACTATACAGCTCTACACCACATTCTATACTATGTACCACTATACACCATATTCTACACTATGTACCACTATACACCACATTCTATACTATGTACAACTATACACCATATTCTATACTATGTTCAACTATACAGCTCTTCACCATATTCTATACTATGTACCTCTATACACCATATACTATACTATGTACCTCTATACACCATTTTCTATACTATGTACCACTTTACAGCTCTACACCACAATCTATACTATGTAACACTATACAGCTCTACACCACATTCTATACTATGTACCACTATACACCATATTCTATACTATGTACCACTAGACACCATATTCTATACTATGTACCACTATACACAACATTCTATACTATGTACCATTATACAGCTTTACACCACATTCTATACTATGTATCACTATACATCATATTCTATGTACCACTATACACCATATTCTAGACTATGTACCACTATACACCATATTCTATACTATGTACCACTATACACCACATTCTATACTATGCACCACTATACACCACATTCTATACTAAGTACCATTATACACCATATTCTATACTATGTGCCTCTATACACTATATTCTATACTATATACTACCATACACAACAATCTATACTATGTACCACTATACAGCTCTACACCACATTCTATACTATGTACCACTATACACCATATACTATACTATGTACCTCTATACAACATTTTCTATACTATGTACCACTTTACAGCTCTACACCACAATCTATACTATGTAACACTATACAGCTCTACACCACATTCTATACTATGTACCACTATACACCATATTCTATACTATGTACCACTATACACCATATTCTATACTATGTACCACTGTACACCACATTCTATACTATGTACCATTATACAGCTTTACACCACATTCTATACTATGTATCACTATACATCATATTCTATGTACCACTATACACCATATTCTAGACTATGTAAAACTATACACCATATTCTAGACTATGTACCACTATACACAATATTCTATAGTATGTACCTCTATACACCACATTCTATACTATATACCACTATACACCACATTCTATAATATGTACCACTATACACCATATTCTATACTTTGTGCCTCTATACACTATATTCTATACTATGTACCACAATACACCACATTCTATACTATGTACCACTATACAACTCTACAGCACATTCTATACTATGTACCACTATACACCATATTCTAAACTATGTACCAATATACAGCTCTACACCATATTCTATACTATGTACCACAATAGAGCTCTTTACCATATTCTATACTATATACCACTATACACCATATTCTATACTATGTACCACTATACAGCTTTATACCACATTCTATACTATGTACCATTATACAGCTCTAAACAACATTCTATACTTTGTACCACTATACACCATATTCTATACTATGTACCACTATACAGCTCTACTCCACATTCTATACTATGTACCACTATACAACATATTCTATTCTATGTAAAACTATACAGCTCTACACCACATTCTATACTATGTACCACTATACACCATATTCTATACTATGTACCACTATACAGATCTACAACACATTCTATACTATGTACCACTATACTCCATATTCTATGTACCACTGTACACCACATTCTAGACTATGTACCATTATACATCATATTCTATACTATGTAACTCTATACACCATTTTCTATACTATGTACCTCTATACACCATATTCTATACTATATACCACTATACACCAAATTCTATACTATATACCACTATACACCATATTCAATACTATGTAGCACTATACACCTCTACACCATATTCTATGCTATGTACCACTATACAGCTTTACGCCACATTCTATACTATGTACCACTATACATCATATTCTATGTACCACTATACACCATATTCTAGACTATATAACACTATACACCATATTCTAGACTATGTACCACTATACACCTTATTCTATACTATGTACCTCTATACACCACATTCTATACTATGTACCACTATACACCATATTCTATACTATGTGCCTATATACACTATATTTTATACTATGTACCACCATACACAACATTCTATACTATGTACCA
Organism: Taudactylus pleione; assembly: GCA_031769625.1. Classification (NCBI taxonomy): domain Eukaryota; kingdom Metazoa; phylum Chordata; class Amphibia; order Anura; family Myobatrachidae; genus Taudactylus; species Taudactylus pleione. The sequence goes on along the minus strand of JAUIMM010002285.1, from coordinate 30,946 downwards.
CTATACAGCTCTACACCACGTTCAATAGTAAGTACCACTATACACCATATTCTATACAATGTACCAATATACAGCTCTACACCATATTCTATACTATGTACCACAATAGAGCTTTATACCATATTCTATACTATATACCACTATACACCATATTCTATACTATGTACCACTATACAGCTTTATACCACATTCTATACTATGTACCATTATACAGCTCTAAACCACATTCTATACTTTGTACCACTATACACCATATTCTACACTATGTAACACTATACAGCTCTACACCACATTCTATACTATGTACCACTATACAACATATTCTATACTATGTAAAACTATACAGCTCTACACAACATTCTATACTATGTTCCACTATACACCATATTCTATACTATGTACCACTATACAGCTCTACACCACATTCTATACTATGTACCACTATACACCATATTCTACACTATGTACCACTATACACCACATTCTATACTATGTACAACTATACACCATATTCTATACTATGTTCAACTATACAGCTCTTCACCATATTCTATACTATGTACCTCTATACACCATATACTATACTATGTACCTCTATACACCATTTTCTATACTATGTACCACTTTACAGCTCTACACCACAATCTATACTATGTAACACTATACAGCTCTACACCACATTCTATACTATGTACCACTATACACCATATTCTATACTATGTACCACTATACACAACATTCTATACTATGTACCATTATACAGCTTTACACCACATTCTATACTATGTATCACTATACATCATATTCTATGTACCACTATACACCATATTCTAGACTATGTACCACTATACACCATATTCTATACTATGTACCACTATACACCACATTCTATACTATGCACCACTATACACCACATTCTATACTAAGCACCATTATACACCATATTCTATACTATGTACCTCTATACACTATATTCTATACTATATACCACCATACACAACAATCTATACTATGTACCACTATACAGCTCTACACCACATTCTATACTATGTACCACTATACACCATATACTATACTATGTACCTCTATACAACATTTTCTATACTATGTACCACTTTACAGCTCTACACCACAATCTATACTATGTAACACTATACAGCTCTACACCACATTCTATACTATGTACCACTATACACCATATTCTATACTATGTACCACTGTACGCCACATTCTATACTATGTACCATTATACAGCTTTACACCACATTCTATACTATGTATCACTATACATCATATTCTATGTACCACTATACACCATATTCTAGACTATGTAAAACTATACACCATATTCTAGACTATGTACCACAATACACCATATTCTATAGTATGTACCTCTATACACCACATTCTATACTATGTACCACTATACACCACATTCTATAATATGTACCACTATACACCATATTCTATACTTTGTGCCTCTATACACTATATTCTATACTATGTACCACAATACACCACATTCTATACTATGTACCACTATACAGCTCTACACCACATTCTATACTATGTACCACTATACACCATATTCTAAACTATGTACCAATATACAGCTCTACACCATATTCTATACTATGTACCACAATAGAGCTCTATACCATATTCTATACTATATACCACTATACACCATATTCTATACTATGTACCACTATACACCATATTCTATACTATGTACCACTATACACCACATTCTATACTATGTACCATTATACAGCTTTCCACCACATTCTATACTATGTATCACTATACATCATATTCTATGTACCACTATACACCATATTCTAGACTATGTAAAACTATACACCTTATTCCAGACTATGTACCACTATACACCATATTCTATTCTATGTACCTCTATACACCACATTATATACGATGTACCACTGTACACCTTATTCTATACTATGAACCACTATACAGCTCTACACTATATTCTATACTATTTACCACTTTACACCTCTACAGCATATTCTATGCTATGTACCACTATACAGCTCTATACCACATTCTATACTATGTACAACTGTACAGCTCTACACCATATTCTATACTATATAATACTATAGACCACATTCTATACTAAGTACCACTATACACAATATTCTTAACTATGTAGCACTATACACCACATTCTATACTATGTAACACAATACAGCTCTACACCACATTCTATACTATGTACGACTATACACCATATTCTATACTATGTACAACTATTTAGCTCTACACCACATTCTATACTATGTACCACAATACATCATATTCTATGTACCACTATACACCATATTCTAGACTATATACCACTATACACCATATTCTATACTATGTACCACTATTCACCACATTCTATACTATGTACCACTATACAGCTCTACACCACATTCTATACTATGTACCACTATACACCATATTCTACACTATGTACCACTATACACCACATTCTTTACTATGTACAACTATACACCATATTCTAAACTATGTTCCACTATACAGCTCTTCACCATATTCTATACTATGTACCTCTATACACCATATACTATACTATGTACCTCTATACACCATTTTCTATACTATGTACCACTTTACAGCTCTACACCACAATCTATACTATGTAACACTATACAGCTCTACACCACATTCTATACTATGTACCACTATACACCATATTCTATACTATGTACCACTATACACCATATTCTATACTATGTACCACTATACACAACATTCTATACTATGTACCATTATACAGCTTTACACCACATTCTATACTATGTATCACTATACATCATATTCTATGTACCACTATACACCATATACTAGACTATGTAAAACTATAAACCATATTCTAGACTATGTACCACTATACACCATATTCTATGCTATGTACCTCTATACACCACATTCTATACTATGTACCACTATACACCACATTCTATACTATGTACCACTATACACCATATTTTATACTATGTTCCACTATACAGCTCTACACCACATTCTATACTATGTACCACTATACACCATATTCTAAACTATGTACCAATATACAGCTCTACACCATATTCTATACTATGTACCACAATAGAGCTCTTTACCATATTCTATACTATATACCACTATACACCATTTTCTATACTATGTACCACTATACAGCTTTATACCACATTCTATACTATGTACCATTATACAGCTCTAAACAACATTCTATACTTTGTACCACTATACACCATATTCTATACTATGTACCACTATACAGCTCTACTCCACATTCTATACTATGTACCACTATACAACATATTCTATTCTATGTAAAACTATACAGCTCTACACCACATTCTATACTATGTACCACTATACACCATATTCTATACTATGTACCACTATACAGATCTACAACACATTCTATACTATGTACCACTATACTCCATATTCTATGTACCACTGTACACCACATTCTAGACTATGTACCATTATACATCATATTCTATACTATGTAACTCTATACACCATATTCTATACTATGTACCTCTATACACCATATTCTATACTATATACCACTATACACCAAATTCTATACTATATACCACTATACACCATATTCAATACTATGTAGCACTATACACCTCTACACCATATTCTATGCTATGTACCACTATACAGCTTTACGCCACATTCTATACTATGTACCACTATACATCATATTCTATGTACCACTATACACCATATTCTAGACTATATAACACTATACACCATATTCTAGACTATGTACCACTATACACCTTATTCTATACTATGTACCTCTATACACCACATTCTATACTATGTACCACTATACACCATATTCTATACTATGTGCCTATATACACTATATTTTATACTATGTACCACCATACACAACATTCTATACTATGTACCACTATACAGCTCTACACCACATTCAATAGTAAGTACCACTATACACCATATTCTATACAATGTACCAATATACAGCTCTACACCATATTCTATACTATGTACCACAATAGAGCTTTATACCATATTCTATACTATATACCACTATACACCATATTCTATACTATGTACCACTATACAGCTTTATACCACATTCTATACTATGTACCATTATACAGCTCTAAACCACATTCTATACTTTGTACCACTATACACCATATTCTACACTATGTACCACTATACAGCTCTACACCACATTCTATACTATGTACCACTATACAACATATTCTATACTATGTAAAACTATACAGCTCTACACAACATTCTATACTATGTTCCACTATACACCATATTCTATACTATGTACCACTATACAGCTCTACACCACATTCTATACTATGTACCACTATACACCATATTCTACACTATGTACCACTATACACCACATACACCACATTCTATACTATGTACAACTATACACCATATTCTATACTATGTTCAACTATACAGCTCTTCACCATATTCTATACTATGTACCTCTATACACCATATACTATACTATGTACCTCTATACACCATTTTCTATACTATGTACCACTTTACAGCTCTACACCACAATCTATACTATGTAACACTATACAGCTCTACACCACATTCTATACTATGTACCACTATACACCATATTCTATACTATGTACCACTATACACCATATTCTATACTATGTACCACTATACACAACATTCTATACTATGTACCATTATACAGCTTTACACCACATTCTATACTATGTATCACTATACATCATATTCTATGTACCACTATACACCATATTCTAGACTATGTACCACTATACACCATATTCTATACTATGTACCACTATACACCACATTCTATACTATGCACCACTATACGCCACATTCTATACTAAGAACCACTATACACCATATTCTATACTATGTGCCTCTATACACTATATTCTATACTATATACCACCATACACAACAATCTATACTATGTACCACTATACAGCTCTACACCACATTCTATACTATGTACCACTATACACCATATACTATACTATGTACCTCTATACAACATTTTCTATACTATGTACCACTTTACAGCTCTACACCACAATCTATACTATGTAACACTATACAGCTCTACACCACATTCTATACTATGTACCACTATACACCATATTCTATACTATGTACCACTATACACCATATTCTATACAATGTACCACTGTACACCACATTCTATACTATGTACCATTATACAGCTTTACACCACATTCTATACTATGTATCACTATACATCATATTCTATGTACCACTATACACCATATTCTAGACTATGTAAAACTATACACCATATTCTAGACTATGTACCACTATACACCATATTCTATAGTATGTACCTCTATACACCACATTCTATACTATGTACCACTATACACCACATTCTATAATATGTACCACTATACACCATATTCTATACTTTGTGCCTCTATACACTATCTTCTATACTATGTACCACAATACACCACATTCTATACTATGTACCACTATACAGCTCTACACCACATTCTATACTATGTACCACTATACACCATATTCTAAACTATGTACCAATATACAGCTCTACACCATATTCTATACTATGTACCACAATAGAGCTCTATACCATATTCTATACTATATACCACTATACACCATATTCTATACTATGTACCACTATACACCATATTCTATACTATGTACCACTATACACCACATTCTATACTATGTACCATTATACAGCTTTCCACCACATTCTATACTATGTATCACTATACATCATATTCTATGTACCACTATACACCATATTCTAGACTATGTAAAACTATACACCTTATTCCAGACTATGTACCACTATACACCATATTCTATTCTATGTACCTCTAAACACCACATTATATACGATGTACCACTGTACACCTTATTCTATACTATGAACCACTATACAGCTCTACACTATATTCTATACTATTTACCACTTTACACCTCTACAGCATATTCTATGCTATGTACCACTATACAGCTCTATACCACATTCTATACTATGTAATACTATAGACCACATTCTATACTAAGTACCACTATACACAATATTCTTAACTATGTAGCACTATACACCACATTCTATACTATGTAACACAATACAGCTCTACACCACATTCTATACTATGTACGACTATACACCATATTCTATACTATGTACAACTATTTAGCTCTACACCACATTCTATACTATGTACCACAATACATCATATTCTATGTACCACTATACACCATATTCTAGACTATATACCACTATACACCATATTCTATACTATGTACCACTATTCACCACATTCTATACTATGTACCACTATACAGCTCTACACCACATTCTATACTATGTACCACTATACACCATATTCTACACTATGTACCACTATACACCACATTCTTTACTATGTACAACTATACACCATATTCTAAACTATGTTCCACTATACAGCTCTTCACCATATTCTATACTATGTACCTCTATACACCATATACTATACTATGTACCTCTATACAACATTTTCTATACTATGTACCACTTTACAGCTCTACACCACAATCTATACTATGTAACACTATACAGCTCTACACCACATTCTATACTATGTACCACTATACACCATATTCTATACTATGTACCACTATACACCATATTCTATACTATGTACCACTATACACAACATTTTATACTATGTACCATTATACAGCTTTACACCACATTCTATACTATGTATCACTATACATCATATTCTATGTACCACTATACACCATATACTAGACTATGTAAAACTATACACCATATTCTAGACTATGTACCACTATACACCATATTCTATGCTATGTACCTCTATTCACCACATTCTATACTATGTACCACTATACACCACATTCTATACTATGTACCACTATACACCATATTTTATACTATGTGCCTCTATACACTATATTCTATACTATGTACCACCATACACCACATTCTATACTATGTACCACTATACAGCTTTATACCACATTCTATACTATGTACCATTATACAGCTCTAAACAACATTCTATACTTTGTACCACTATACACCATATTCTATACTATGTACCACTATACAGCTCTACACCACATTCTATACTATGTACCACTATACAACATATTCTATTCTATGTAAAACTATACAGCTCTACACCACATTCTATACTATGTACCACTATACACCATATTCTATACTATGTACCACTATACAGTTCTACAACACATTCTATACTATGTACCACTATACTCCATATTCTATGTACCACTGTACACCACATTCTAGACTATGTACCATTATACATCATATTCTATACTATGTAACTCTATACACCATATTCTATACTATGTACCTCTATACACCATATTCTATACTATATACCACTATACACCAAATTCTATACTATAAACCACTATACACCATATTCAATACTATGTAGCACTATACACCTCTACACCATATTCTATGCTATGTACCACTATACAGCTTTACGCCACATTCTATACTATGTACCACTATACATCATATTCTATGTACCACTATACACCATATTCTAGACAATATAACACTATACACCATATTCTAGACTATGTACCACTATACACCAAATTCTATACTATGTACCTCTATACACCACATTCTATACTATGTACCACTATACACCATATTCTATACTATGTGCCTATATACACTATATTTTATACTATGTACCACCATACACCACATTCTATACTATGTACCACTATACAGCTCTACACCACATTCAATAGTAAGTACCACTATACACCATATTCTATACAATGTACCAATATACAGCTCTACACCATATTCTATACTATGTACCACAATAGAGCTTTATACCATATTCTTTACTATATACCACTATACACCATATTCTATACTATGTACCACTATACAGCTTTATACCACATTCTATACTATGTACCATTATACAGCTCTAAACCACATTCTATACTTTGTACCACTATACACCATATTCTACACTATGTACCACTATACAGCTCTACACCACATTCTATACTATGTACCACTATACAACATATTCTATACTATGTAAAACTATACAGCTCTACACAACATTCTATACTATGTACCACTATACACCATATTCTATACTATGTACCACTATACAGCTCTACACCACATTCTATACTATGTACCACTATACACCATATTCTACACTATGTACCACTATACACCACATTCTATACTATGTACAACTATACACCATATTCTATACTATGTTCAACTATACAGCTCTTCACCATATTCTATACTATGTACCTCTATACACCATATACTATACTATGTACCTCTATACACCATTTTCTATACTATGTACCACTTTACAGCTCTACACCACAATCTATACTATGTAACACTATACAGCTCTACACCACATTCTATACTATGTACCACTATACACCATATTCTATACTATGTACCACTAAACACCATATTCTATACTATGTACCACTATACACAACATTCTATACTATGTACCATTATACAGCTTTACACCACATTCTATACTATGTATCACTATACATCATATTCTATGTACCACTATACACCATATTCTAGACTATGTACCACTATACACCATATTCTATACTATGTACCACTATACACCACATTCTATACTATGCACCACTATACACCACATTCTATACTAAGTACCACTATACACCATATTCTATACTATGTGCCTCTATACAATATATTCTATACTATATACCACCATACACAACAATCTATACTATGTACCACTATACAGCTCTACACCACTTTCTATACTATGTACCACTATACACCATATACTATACTATGTACCTCTATACAACATTTTCTATACTATGTACCACTTTACAGCTCTACACCACAATCTATACTATGTAACACTATACAGCTCTACACCACATTCTATACTATGTACCACTATACACCATATTCTATGTACCACTATACACCATATTCTAGACTATGTAAAACTATACACCATATTCTAGACTATGTACCACTATACACCATATTCTATAGTATGTACCTCTATACACCACATTCTATACTATGTACCACTATACACCACATTCTATAATATGTACCACTATACACCATATTCTATACTTTGTGCCTCTATACACTATATTCTATACTATGTACCACAATACACCACATTCTATACTATGTACCACTATACAGCTCTACACCACATTCTATACTATGTACAACTATACACCATATTCTAAACTATGTACCAATAAACAGCTCTACACCATATTCTATACTATGTACCACAATAGAGCTCTATACCATATTCTATACTATATACCACTATACACCATATTCTATACTATGTACCACTATACACCATATTCTATACTATGTACCACTATACACCACATTCTATACTATGTACCATTATACAGCTTTACACCACATTCTATACTATGTATCACTATACATCATATTCTATGTACCACTATACACCATATTCTAGACAATGTAACACTATACACCATATTCTATACTATGTACCACTATACACCATATTCTATACTATGTACCTCTATTCACCACATTCTATACTACGTACCACTATACACCACATTCTATACTATGTACCACTATACAGCTCTACACCACATTCTATACTATGTACCACTATACACCATATTCTATACTATGTAAAACTATACAGCTCTACACCATATTCTGTACTATATACCACAATAGAGCTCTATACCATATTCTATACTATATACCACTATACACCATATTCTGTACTATGTACCACTATAGAGCTCTACACCACATTCTATACTATGTACCACTATACACCATATTCTATACTATGTACCTCTATACACCATATTCTATAACATATACCACTATACACCACATCCTACACTATGTACCATTATACAGCTCTACACCACATTCTATACTATGTACCACTATACACGTCTACACCATATTCTATACTATGTACCACTATACAGCTCTACACCATATTCTATACTATATACTACTATACACCACATTCTATACTATGTAACACTATACACCACATTCTATACTATGTTCCATTATACAGCTCTACACCATATTCTATACTATGTAACACTATACACCATATTCTATATTATGAACCACTATACAGCTCTACACCATATTCTTTACTATTTAAAACTATACACCATATTCTTTACTATATACCACTATACACCTCTACACCATATTCTATGCTATGTACCAATATACAGCTCTGTACCACATACTATACTATGTACAACTGTACATCAAATTCTATGTACCACTATACACCATATTCTAGACAATGTTACACTATACACCATATTCTAGACTATGTATCACTATACACCATATTCTATACTATGTACCTCTATACACCACATTCTATACTACGTACCACTATACACCACATTCTATACTATGTACCACTATACAGCTCTACACCACATTCTATACTATGTACCACTATACACGATATTCTATACTATGTAAAACTATACAGCTCTACACCATATTCTGTACTATATACCACAATAGAGCTCTATACCATATTCTATACTATATACCACTATACACCATATTCTGTACTATGTACCACTATAGAGCTCTACACCACATTCTATACTATGTACCACTATACACCATATTCTATACTATGTACCTCTATACACCATATTCTATAATATATACCACTATACACCACATCCTACACTATGTACCATTATGCAGCTCTACACCACATTCTATACTATGTACCACTATACACGTGTACACGATATTTTATACTATGTACCACTATACAGCTCTACACCATATTCTATACTATATACTACTATACACCACATTCTATACTATGTAACACTATACACCACATTCTATACTATGTTCCATTATACAGCTCTACACCATATTCTATACTATGTACCACTATATACCACATTCTATACTATGTACCATTCTACAGCTCTACACCATATTCTATACTATGTACCACTATACACCACATTCTATACTATGTACAACTATACACCATATTCTATACTATGTACCACTATACAGCTCTAAACCATATTTTATACTATGTACCATTATACAGCTCTACACCACATTCTATACTATGTACCACTACACACCATAATCTACACTATGTACCACTATACACCATATTCTATACTATGTACCACTATACAGCTCTAAACCATATTTTATAATATGTACCATTATACAGCTCTACACCACATTCTATACTTTGTACCACTATACACCATATTCTATACTTTCTACTACTATACACCACATTCTAGACTATGTACCACTATACACCATATTCTATACTACGTACCTCTATACACCATATTCTATACTATATACCACTATACACCACATTCTATACTATGTACCACTATACACCACATTCTATACTATGTTCCACTATACAGCTCTTCACCACATTCTATACTATGTACCACTGTACACCATATTCTATACTATGTACCACTATACAGCTCTACACCACATTCTATACTATGTACCACTGTACACCATATTCTACACTATGTACCACTATACACCACATTCTATACTATGTACCACTATACACCACATTCTATACTATGTTCCACTATACAGCTCTTCACCACATTCTATACTATGTACCACTATACACCATATTCTATACTATGTACCACTATACAGCTCTACACCACATTCTATACCTTGTACCACTATACACCATATTCTATGTACCACTATACACCATATTCTATACTATGTACCACTATACAGCTCTAAACCATATTTTATAATATGTACCATTATACAGCTCTACACCACATTCTATACTTTGTACCACTATACACCATATTCTATACTTTCTACTACTATACACCACATTCTAGACTATGTACCACTATACACCATATTCTATACTACGTACCTCTATACACCATATTCTATACTATATACCACTATACACCACATTCTATACTATGTACCACTATACACCACATTCTATACTATGTTCCACTATACAGCTCTTCACCACATTCTATACTATGTACCACTGTACACCATATTCTATACTATGTACCACTATACAGCTCTACACCACATTCTATACTATGTACCACTGTACACCATATTCTACACTATGTACCACTATACACCACATTCTATACTATGTACCACTATACACCACATTCTATACTATGTTCCACTATACAGCTCTTCACCACATTCTATACTATGTACCACTATACACCATATTCTATACTATGTACCACTATACAGCTCTACACCACATTCTATACCTTGTACCACTATACACCATATTCTATGTACCACTATACACCACATTCTAGACTATGTACCACTATACACCATATTCTATACTACTTACCTTTATACACCATATTCTATACTATTTACCTTTATACACCATACTCTATACTATATACCACTATTAACCATATTCTATACAACGTACCACTTTACACCATATTCTATACTATATACAACTATACAGCTCTATAAAACATTCTATACTATGTACAACTGTACAGATCTACATCATATTCTATACTCTATACTACTATAGACCACATTCTATAATAAGTACCACTGTACACCATATTCTATACTATGTAGCACTATACACCACATTCTATACTATGTAACACTATACAGCTCTACACCACATTCTATATTATGTACCACTATACACCATATTCTAAACTATGTACCACTATTCAGCTCTACACCACATTCTATACTATGTACCACTTTACATCATATTCTATGTACCACTATACACCATATTCTAGACTATGCACCTCTATACACCACATACTATACTATGTACAAATATACTTCACATTCTATACTATGTACCACTATACACCATATTCTATACTATGTGCCTCTATACACTATATTTTATACAATGTACCACCATAAACCACATTCTATACTATGTACCTCTATACAGCTATACAGCAGATTCTATACTATGTACCACTATCCACCATATTCTATACTATGTACCACTATACAGCTCTACACCACATTCTATACTATATACCACTATACACCATATTCTATACTATGTACCACTACACACCTCTACACCATATTCTATACTATGTACCACTATACAGCTCTACACCATATTCTATACTATGTAACACTATACACCACATTCTATACTATGTACCATTATACAGCTTTACACCACATTCTATACTATGTACCACTATACACGTGTACACGATATTTTATACTATGTACCACTATACAGCTCTACACCATATTCTATACTATATACTACTATACACCACATTCTATACTATGTAACACTATACACCACATTCTATACTATGTTCCATTATACAGCTCTACACCATATTCTGTACTATGTACCACTATATACCACATTCTATACTATGTACCATTCTACAGCTCTACACCATATTCTATACTATGTACCACTATACACCACATTCTATACTATGTACAACTATACACCATATTCTATACTATGTACCACTATACAGCTCTAAACCATATTTTATACTATGTACCATTATACAGCTCTACACCACATTCTATACTATGTACCACTACACACCATAATCTACACTATGTACCACTATACACCATATTCTATACTATGTACCACTATACAGCTCTAAACCATATTTTATAATATGTACCATTATACAGCTCTACACCACATTCTATACTTTGTACCACTATACACCATATTCTATACTTTCTACTACTATACACCACATTCTAGACTATGTACCACTATACACCATATTCTATACTACGTACCTCTATACACCATATTCTATACTATATACCACTATACACCACATTCTATACTATGTACCACTATACACCACATTCTATACTATGTTCCACTATACAGCTCTTCACCACATTCTGTATTATGTACCACTGTACACCATATTCTATACTATGTACCACTATACAGCTCTACACCACATTCTATACTATGTACCACTGTACACCATATTCTACACTATGTACCACTATACACCACATTCTATACTATGTACCACTATACACCACATTCTATACTATGTTCCACTATACAGCTCTTCACCACATTCTATACTATGTACCACTATACACCATATTCTATACTATGTACCACTATACAGCTCTACACCACATTCTATACCTTGTACCACTATACACCATATTCTATGTACCACTATACACCATATTCTATACTATGTACCACTATACAGCTCTAAACCATATTTTATAATATGTACCATTATACAGCTCTACACCACATTCTATACTTTGTACCACTATACACCATATTCTATACTTTCTACTACTATACACCACATTCTAGACTATGTACCACTATACACCATATTCTATACTACGTACCTCTATACACCATATTCTATACTATATACCACTATACACCACATTCTATACTATGTACCACTAAACACCACATTCTATACTATGTTCCACTATACAGCTCTTCACCACATTCTATACTATGTACCACTGTACACCATATTCTATACTATGTACCACTATACAGCTCTACACCACATTCTATACTATGTACCACTGTACACCATATTCTACACTATGTACCACTATACACCACATTCTATACTATGTACCACTATACACCACATTCTATACTATGTTCCACTATACAGCTCTTCACCACATTCTATACTATGTACCACTATACACCATATTCTATACTATGTACCACTATACAGCTCTACACCACATTCTATACCTTGTACCACTATACACCATATTCTATGTACCACTATACACCACATTCTAGACTATGTACCACTATACACCATATTCTATACTACTTACCTTTATACACCATATTCTATACTATTTACCTTTATACACCATACTCTATACTATATACCACTATTAACCATATTCTATACAACGTACCACTTTACACCATATTCTATACTATATACAACTATACAGCTCTACCCCATATTCTATACTATGTACCACTATACACCATATTCTATACTATGAACCACTATACAGCTCTAAACCATATTCTTTACTATTTACCACTATACACCATATTCTATACTATGTACCACTATACTCCTCTACACCATATTCTATGCTTTGAACCACTATACAGCTCTATAAAATATTCTATACTATGTACAACTGTACAGATCTACATCATATTCTATACTCTATACTACTATAGACCACATTCTATAATAAGTACCACTGTACACCATATTCTATACTATGTAGCACTATACACCACATTCTATACTATGTAACACTATACAGCTCTACACCACATTCTATATTATGTACCACTATACACCATATTCTAAACTATGTACCACTATTCAGCTCTACACCACATTCTATACTATGTACCACTTTACATCATATTCTATGTACCACTATACACCATATTCTAGACTATGCACCTCTATACACCACATACTATACTATGTACAAATATACTTCACATTCTATACTATGTACCACTATACACCATATTCTATACTATGTGCCTCTATACACTATATTTTATACAATGTACCACCATAAACCACATTCTATACTATGTACCTCTATACAGCTATACAGCAGATTCTATACTATGTACCACTATCCACCATATTCTATACTATGTACCACTATACAGCTCTACACCATATTCTATACTATATAAAACAATAGAGCTCTATACCATATTCTATACTATATACCACTATACACCATATTCTATACTATATACCAGTATACACCATTGTCTATACTATGAACCACTATACAGCTCTACACCACATTCTATACTATATACCACTATACACCATATTCTATACTATGTACCACTATACACCTCTACACCATATTCTATACTATGTACCACTATACAGCTCTACACCATATTCTATACTATGTAACACTATACACCACATTCTATACTATGTACCATTATACAGCTTTACACCACATTCTATACTATGTACCACTATATACCACATTCTATACAATGTACCACTATACAGCTCTTAACCATATTCTATACTATGTACCACTATACAGCTCTACACCACATTCTATACTATGTACCACTATACATCATATTCTATACTATTTACCACTATACACCACATTCTAGACTATGTACCACTATACACCATATTCTATACTATGTACCTCTATACACCATATTCTATACTATATACCACTATAAACCACATCCTACACTTAGTACCATTATACAGCTCTACACCACATTCTATACTATGTACCACTATACATGTGTACACCATATTCTAAACTATGTTCCACTATACAGCTCTACACCATATTCTATACTATATACTACTATACACCACATTCTATACTATGTACCATTATACAGCTCTACACCATATTCTCTACTATGTACCACTATATACCACATTCTATACTATGTAACAACTATACAGCTCTAAACCATATTCTATACTATGTACCAATATACAGCTCTACACCACATTCTATACTATGTACCACTATACACCATATTCTATACTATGTACCACTATACACCACATTCTAGAGTATGTACCACTATACACCATATTCTATACTATGTACCTCTATACACCATATTATATACTATATACCACTATACACCACATCCTATACTATGTTCCATTTTACAGCTCTACACCACATTCTATACTATGTACCACTATACACCATATTCTACACTATGTACCACTATACACCACATTCTATACTATGTACAACTATGCACCACATTCTATACTATGTTCCACTATACACTATATTCTATACTATGTACCACTATACAGCTCTACACCACATTCTATACTATGTACGACTATACACCACCTTCTATGAACCACTATACACCACATTCTAGACTATGTACCACTATACACCATATTCTATACTATGTACCTTTATATACCATATTCTATACTATTTACCTCTATACACCATTTTCTATACTATATACCACTACTAACCATATTCTATACAATGTACCACTATATACCATATTCTATACTATATACAACTATACAGATCTACCCCATATTCTATACTATGTAACACTATACACCATATTCTATATTATGAACCACTATACAGCTCTACACCATATTATTTACTATTTAAAACTATACACCATATTCTATACTATATACCACTATACACCTCTACACCATATTCTATGCTATGTACCAATATACAGCTCTGTACCACATACTATACTATGTACAACTGTACATAATATTCTATGTACCACTATACACCATATTCTAGACAATGTTACACTATACACCATATTCTAGACTATGTACCACTATACACCATATTCTATACTATGTACCTCTATACACCACATTCTATACTATGTACCACTATACACCACATTCTATACTATGTACCACTATACAGCTCTACACCACATTCTATACTATGTACCACTATACACCATATTCTATACTCTGTAAAACTATACAGCTCTACACCATATTCTGTACTATATACCACAATAGAGCTCTATACCATATTCTATACTTTATACCACTATACACCATATGCTGTACTATGTACCACTATAGAGCTCTACACCACATTCTATACTATGTACCACTATACACCATATTCTATACTATGTACCTCTATACACCATATTCTATAATATATACCACTATACACCACATCCTACACTATGTACCATTATACAGCTCTATATCACATTCTATACTATGTACCACTATACACGTCTACACCATATTCTATACTATGTACCACTATACAGCTCTACACCATATTCTATACTATATACTACTATACACCACATTCTATACTATGTAACACTATACACCACATTCTATACTATGTTCCATTATACAGCTCTACACCATATTCTATACTATGTACCACTATATACCACATTCTATACTATGTACAACTATACACCATATTCTATACTATGTACCACTATACAGCTCTAAACCATATTTTATACTATGTACCATTATACAGCTCTACACCACATTCTATACTATGTACCACTACACACCATAATCTACACTATGTACCACTATACACCATATTCTATACTATGTACCACTATACAGCTCTAAACCATATTTTATACTATGTACCATTATACAGCTCTACACCACATTCTATACTTTGTACCACTATACACCATATTCTATACTTTGTACTACTATACACCACATTCTAGACTATGTACCACTATACACCATATTCTATACTATGTACCTCTATACACCATATTCTATACAATATACCACTATAC
Source organism: Taudactylus pleione (assembly GCA_031769625.1). NCBI lineage: Eukaryota > Metazoa > Chordata > Amphibia > Anura > Myobatrachidae > Taudactylus > Taudactylus pleione. Next base: position 12,395 of record JAUIMM010002285.1, on the reverse strand, counting down.
ACCATATCCTATACTATGTACCATTACACAGCTCTACACCACATTTTATACTATGTACCACTATACACCGTATTCTATACTATGTACCACTATACAGCTCTACACCACATTCTATACTATGTACCACTGTACACCATATTCTACACTATGTACCACTATACACCACATTCTATACTATGTACCACTATACACCACATTCTATACTATGTTCCACTATACAGCTCTTCACCACATTCTATACTATGTACCACTATACACCATATTCTATACTATGTACCACTATACAGCTCTACACCACATTCTATACAATGTACCACTATACACCATATTCTATGTACCACTATACACCACATTCTAGACTATGTACCACTATACACCATATTCTATACTACTTACCTTTATACACCATATTCTATACTATTTACCTCTATACACAATATTCTATACTATATACCACTATTAACCATATTCTATACTATATACAACTATACAGCTCTACCCCATATTCTATACTATGTACCACTATACACCATATTCTATACTTTGAACCACTATACAGCTCTAAACCATATTCTTTACTATTTACCACGATACACCATATTCTATACTATGTACCACTATACTCCTCTACACCATATTCTATGCTATGAACCACTATACAGCTCTATAAAACATTCTATACTATGTACAACTGTACAGATCTACATCATATTCTATACTCTATACTACTATAGACAACATTCTATAATAAGTACCACTGTACACCATATTCTATACTATGTAGCACTATACACCACATTCTATACTATGTAACACTATACAGCTCTACACCACATTCTATATTATGTACCACTATACACCATATTCTATACTATGTACCACTATTCTGCTCTACACCACATTCTATACTATGTACCACTTTACATCATATTCTATGTACCACTATACACCATATTCTATACTATGTGCCTCTATACACTATATTTTATACAATGTACCACCATACACCACATTCTATACTATGTACCTCTATACAGCTCTACACCATATTCTATACTATATAAAACAATAGAGCTCTATACCATATTCTATACTATATACCACTATACACCATATTCTATACTATGTACCACTATACAGCTCTACACCACATTCAATACTATGTACCACTATACACCATATTCTATACTATGTACCACTATACAGCTCTACACCACATTCTATACTATGTACCAATATACTCCATATTCTATGCACCACTATACACCACATTCTAGACTATGTACCATTATACACCATATTCTATACTATGTATCTCTATACACCATATTCTATACTATGTTCCTCTATACACAATATTCTATAATATATACCACTATGCACCATATTCTATACTATATACCACTATACACCATATTCTATAATATATACCACTATACAGCTCTACCCCATATTCTATACTATGTACCACTATACACCATTTTCTATACTATGAACCACTATACAGCTCTACCCCATATTCTATACTATATACCACTATATACAACATCCTATACTATGTTCCATTATACAGCTCTACACCACATTCTATACTATGTACAACTATACACCACATTCTATACTATGTAGAACTATACACCATATTCTATACTATGTTCCACTTTACAGCTCTTCACCACATTCTATACTATGTTCCACTATACACTATATTCTATACTATGTACCACTATACAGCTCTACACCACATTCTATACTTTGTACAACTATACACCACATTCTATGTACCACTATACACCACATTCTAGACTATGTATCACTATACACCATATTCTATACTATGTACCTTTATATGCCATATTCTATACTATATACCACTACTAAACATATTCTATTCAATGTACCACTATACACCATATTCTATATTAAGAACCACTATACAGCTCTACACCATATTCTATACTATTTAAAACTATACACCATATTCTATACTATATACCTCTATACACCTCTACACCATATTCTATGCTATGTACCAATAGACAGCTCTGTACCACATACTAAACTGTGTACAACTGTACATCATATTCTATGTACCACTATCCACCATATTCTAGACAATGTAACTCTATACACCATATTCTATACTATGTACCACTAAATACCACATTCTATACTATGCACCACTAAACACCATATTCTATACTTTGTACCTCTATACACCATATTCTATACTATATACTACTATACACCACATTCTATACTATGTACCACCATACAGCTCTACACCACATTCTATACTATGTACAACTGTACTTCATATTCTATGTACCACTATACACCATATTCTAGACAATGTAACACTATACACCATATTCTATACTATGTACCACTATACACCATATTCTATACTATGTACCTCTATACACCACATTCTATATTACGTACCACTATACACCACATTCTATACTATGTACCACTATACAGCTCTACACCACATTCTATACTATGTACCACTATACACCATATTCTATACTATGTAAAACTATACAGCTCTACACCATATTCTGTACTATATACCACAATAGAGCTCTATACCATATTCTATACTATATACCACTATACACCATATTCTGTACTATGTACCACTATAGAGCTCTACACCACATTCTATACTATGTACCACTATACACCATATTCTATACTATGTACCTCTATACACCATATTCTATAACATATACCACTATACACCACATCCTACACTATGTACCATTATACAGCTCTACACCACATTCTATACTATGTACCACTATACACGTCTACACCATATTCTATACTATGTACCACTATACAGCTCTACACCATATTCTATACTATATACTACTATACACCACATTCTATACTATGTAACACTATACACCACATTCTATACTATGTTCCATTATACAGCTCTACACCATATTCTATACTATGTACCACTATATACCACATTCTATACTATGTACCACTATACACCATATTCTATACTATGTACCTTTATATACCATATTCTATACTATTTACCTCTATACACCATTTTCTATACTATATAACACTACTAACCATATTCTATACAATGTACCACTATATACCATATTCTATACTATATACAACTATACAGATCTACCCCATATTCTATACTATGTAACAGTATACACCATATTCTATATTATGAACCACTATACAGCTCTACACCATATTCTTTACTATTTAAAACTATACACCATATTCTTTACTATATACCACTATACACCTCTACACCATATTCTATGCTATGTACCAATATACAGCTCTGTACCACATACTATACTATGTACAACTGTACATCATATTCTATGTACCACTATACACCATATTCTAGACAATGTTACACTATACACCATATTCTAGACTATGTATCACTATACACCATATTCTATACTATGTACCTCTATACACCACATTCTATACTACGTACCACTATACACCACATTCTATACTATGTACCACTATACAGCTCTACACCACATTCTATACTATGTACCACTATACACGATATTCTATACTATGTAAAACTATACAGCTCTACACCATATTCTGTACTATATACCACAATAGAGCTCTATACCATATTCTATACTATATACCACTATACACCATATTCTGTACTATGTACCACTATAGAGCTCTACACCACATTCTATACTATGTACCACTATACACCATATTCTATACTATGTACCTCTATACACCATATTCTATAATATATACCACTATACACCACATCCTACACTATGTACCATTATGCAGCTCTACACCACATTCTATACTATGTACCACTATACACGTCTACACCATATTCTATACTATGTACCACTATACAGCTCTACACCATATTCTATACTATATACTACTATACACCACATTCTATACTATGTAACACTATACACCACATTCTGTACTATGTTCCATTATACAGCTCTACACCATATTCTATACTATGTACCACTATATACCACATTCTATACTATGTACCATTCTACAGCTCTACACCATATTCTATACTATGTACCACTATACACCACATTCTATACTATGTACAACTATACACCATATTCTATACTATGTACCACTATACAGCTCTAAACCATATTTTATACTATGTACCATTATACAGCTCTACACCACATTCTATACTATGTACCACTACACACCATAATCTACACTATGTACCACTATACACCATATTCTATACTATGTACCACTATACAGCTCTAAACCATATTTTATAATATGTACCATTATACAGCTCTACACCACATTCTATACTTTGTACCACTATACACCATATTCTATACTTTCTACTACTATACACCACATTCTAGACTATGTACCACTATACACCATATTCTATACTACGTACCTCTATACACCATATTCTATACTATATACCACTATACACCACATCCTATACTATGTTCCATTACACAGCTCTACACCACATTGTATACTATGTACCACTATACACCGTATTCTATACTATGTACCACTATACAGCTCTACACCACATTCTATACTATGTACCACTGTACACCATATTCTACACTATGTACCACTATACACCACATTCTATACTATGTACCACTATACACCACATTCTATACTATGTTCCACTATACAGCTCTTCACCACATTCTATACTATGTACCACTATACACCATATTCTATACTATGTACCACTATACAGCTCTACACCACATTCTATACCTTGTACCACTATACACCATATTCTATGTACCACTATACACCACATTCTAGACTATGTACCACTATACACCATATTCTATACTACTTACCTTTATACACCATATTCTATACTATTTACCTTTATACACCATATTCTATACTATATACCACTATTAACCATATTCTATACAACGTACCACTTTACACCATATTCTATACTATATACAACTATACAGCTCTACCCCATATTCTATACTATGTAGCACTATACACCATATTCTATACTATGAACCACTATACAGCTCTAAACCATATTCTTTACTATTTACCACTATACACCATATTCTATACTATGTACCACTATACTCCTCTACACCATATTCTATGCTTTGAACCACTATACAGCTCTATAAAACATTCTATACTATGTACAACTGTACACATCTACATCATATTCTATACTCTATACTACTATAGACCACATTCTATAATAAGTACCACTGTACACCATATTCTATACTATGTAGCACTATACACCACATTCTATACTATGTAACACTATACAGCTCTACACCACATTCTATATTATGTACCACTATACACCATATTCTAAACTATGTACCACTATTCAGCTCTACACCACATTCTATACTATGTACCACTTTACATCATATTCTATGTACCACTATACACCATATTCTAGACTATGCACCTCTATACACCACATACTATACTATGTACAAATATACTTCACATTCTATACTATGTACCACTATACACCATATTCTATACTATGTGCCTCTATACACTATATTTTATACAATGTACCACCATAAACCACATTCTATACTATGTACCTCTATACAGCTCTACAGCAGATTCAATACTATGTACCACTATCCACCATATTCTATACTATGTACCACTATACAGCTCTACACCATATTCTATACTATATAAAACAATAGAGCTCTATACCATATTCTATACTATATACCACTATACACCATATTCTATACTATATACCAGTATACACCATTGTCTATACTATGAACCACTATACAGCTCTACACCACATTCTATACTATATACCACTATACACCATATTCTATACTATGTACCACTATACACCTCTACACCATATTCTATACTATGTACCACTATACAGCTCTACACCATATTCTATACTATATAATACTATACACCACATTCTATACTATGTACCTTTATCCACCATATTCTATACTATGTAACACTATACACCACATTCTATACTATGTACCATTATACAGCTTTACACCACATTCTATACTATGTACCACTATATACCACATTCTATACAATGTACCACTATACTGCTCTTAACCATATTCTATACTATGTACCACTATACAGCTCTAAACCACATTCTATACTATGTAACTATACACCATATTCTATACTATATACCACTATACACCACATTCTAGACTATGTACCACTATAAACCATATTCTATACTATGTACCTCTATACACCATATTCTATACTATATACCACTATACACCACATCCTACACTATGTACCATTATACAGTTCTACACCACATTCTATACTATGTACCACTATACACGTCTACACCATATTCTATACTATGTACCACTATACAGCTCTACACCATATTCTATACTATATACTACTATACACCACATTCTATACTATGTAACACTATACACCACATTCTATACTATATACCATTATACAGCTCTACACCATATTCTATACTATGTACCACTATATACCACATTCTATACTATGTACCACTATACAGCTCTAAACCATATTCTATACTATGTACCAATATACAGCTTTACACCACATTCTATACTATGTACCGCTATACACCATATTCTATACTATGTACCACTATGCACCACATTCTAGACTATGTACCACAATAGACCATATTCTATACTATGTACCTCTATACACCATATTCTATACTATATACCACTATATACAACATCCTATACTATGTTCCATTATACAGCTCTACACCACATTCTATACTATGTACCACTATACACCATATTCTACACTATGTACCACTATACACCACATTCTATACTATGTACAACTATACACCATATTCTATACTATGTTCCACTATACAGCTCTTCACCACATTCTATACTATGTTACACTATACACTATATTCTATACTATGTACCACTATACAGCTCTACACCACATTCTATACTTTGTACAACTATACACCACATTCTATGTACCACTATACACCACATTCTAGACTATGTACCACTATACACCATATTCTATACTATGTACCTTTATATACCATATTCTATACTATATACCACTACTAACCATATTCTATACAATGTACCACTATAAACCATATTCTATACTATATACAACTATACAGATCTACCCCATATTCTATACTAGTATGTTCCACTATACACCATATTCTATATTATGAACCACTATACAGCTCTACACCATATTCTATACTATTTAAAACTATACACCATATTCTATACTATATACCACTATACACCTCTACACCATATTCTATGCTATGTACCAATATACAGCTCTGTACCACATACTAAACTGTGTACAACTGTACATCATATTCTATGTACCACTATACACCATATTCTAGACAATGTAACACTATTCGCCATATTCTATACTATGTACCACTAAATACCACATTCTATACTATGCACCACTAAACACCATATTCTATACTTTGTACCTCTATACACCATATTCTTTACTATATACCACTATACACAACATTCTATACTATGTACCACCATACAGCTCTACACCACATTCTATACTATGTACCACTATACACCATATTCTATACTATGTAAAACTATACAGCTCTACACCATATTCTGTACTATATACCACAATAGAGCTCTATATCATATTCTATACTATATACCACTATACACCATATTCTATACTATGTACCACTATAAAGCTCCAAACCACATTCTATACAATGTACCACTATACACCATATTCTATACTATGTACCACTATAGAGCTCTACACCACATTCTATACTATGTACCACTATACAACATATTCTAAACTATGTAAAACTATACAGCTGTATACCACATTCTATACTATGTACCACTATACACCATATTCTATGTACCACTATACTCCACATTCTAGACTATGTACCATTATACACCATATTCTATACTATGTAACTCTATACACCATATTCTATACTATGTACCTCTATACACCATATTCTTACTATATACCACTATACACCATATTCTATACTATATACCACTATACACCATATTCTATACTATATACCAGTATACACCATTTTCTATACTATGAACCTCTATACAGCTCTACACCACATTCTATACTATATACCACTATTCACCATATTCAATACTATGTACCACTATACACCTCTACACCAAATTCTATACTATGCACCACTATACAGCTCTACACCATATTCTATACTATAACTTACTATACACCACATTCTACACTATGTACCTCTATCCATCATATTCTATACTATGTAACACTATACACCACATTCTATACTATGTACCATTATACAGCTCTACACCACATTCTATACTATGTACCACTATATATCACATTCTATACAATGTACCACTATACAGCTCTTAACCATATTCTATACTATGTACCACTATACAGCTCTACACCACATTCTATACTATGTACCACTATACATCATATTCTATACTATTTACCACTATACACCACATTCTAGACTATGTACCACTATACACCATATTCTATACTATGTACCTCTGTACACCATATTCTATACTATATACCACTATAAACCACATCCTACACTTAGTACCATTATACAGCTCTACACCACATTCTATACTATGTACCACTATACATGTGTACACCATATTCTAAACTATGTTCCACTATACAGCTCTACACCATATTCTATACTATATACTACTATACACCACATTCTATACTATGTAACACTATACACCACATTCTATACTATGTACCATTATACAGCTCTACACCATATTCTCTACTATGTACCACTATATACCACATTCTATACTATGTAACAACTATACAGCTCTAAACCATATTCTATACTATGTACCAATATACAGCTCTACACCACATTCTATACTATGTACCACTATACACCATATTCTATACTATGTACCACTATACACCACATTCTAGAGTATGTACCACTATACACCATATTCTATACTATGTACCTCTATACACCATATTATATACTATATACCACTATACACCACATCCTATACTATGTTCCATTTTATAGCTCTACACCACATTCTATACTATGTACCACTATACACCATATTCTACACTATGTACCACTATACACCACATTCTATACTATGTACAACTATGCACCACATTCTATACTATGTTCCACTATACACTATATTCTATACTATGTACCACTATACAGCTCTACACCACATTCTATACTATGTACGACTATACACCACCTTCTATGAACCACTATACACCACATTCTAGACTATGTACCACTATACACCATATTCTATACTATGTACCTTTATATACCATATTCTATACTATTTACCTCTATACACCATTTTCTATACTATATACCACTACTAACCATATTCTATACAATGTACCACTATATACCATATTCTATACTATATACAACTATACAGATCTACCCCATATTCTATACTATGTAACACTATACACCATATTCTATATTATGAACCACTATACAGCTCTACACCATATTATTTACTATTTAAAACTATACACCATATTCTATACTATATACCACTATACACCTCTACACCATATTCTATGCTATGTACCAATATACAGCTCTGTACCACATACTATACTATGTACAACTGTACATCATATTCTATGTACCACTACACACCATATTCTAGACAATGTTACACTATACACCATATTCTAGACTATGTACCACTATACACCATATTCTATACTATGTACCTCTATACACCACATTCTATACTATGTACCACTATACACCACATTCTATACTATGTACCACTATACAGCTCTACACCACATTCTATACTATGTACCACTATACACCATATTCTATACTCTGTAAAACTATACAGCTCTACACCATATTCTGTACTATATACCACAATAGAGCTCTATACCATATTCTATACTTTATACCACTATACACCATATGCTGTACTATGTACCACTATAGAGCTCTACACCACATTCTATACTATGTACCACTATACACCATATTCTATACTATGTACCTCTATACACCATATTCTATAATATATACCACTATACACCACATCCTACACTATGTACCATTATACAGCTCTATATCACATTCTATACTATGTACCACTATACACGTCTACACCATATTCTATACTATGTACCACTATACAGCTCTACACCATATTCTATACTATATACTACTATACACCACATTCTATACTATGTAACACTATACACCACATTCTATACTATGTTCCATTATACAGCTCTACACCATATTCTATACTATGTACCACTATATACCACATTCTATACTATGTACAACTATACACCATATTCTATACTATGTACCACTATACAGCTCTAAACCATATTTTATACTATGTACCATTATACAGCTCTACACCACATTCTATACTATGTACCACTACACACCATAATCTACACTATGTACCACTATACACCATATTCTATACTATGTACCACTATACAGCTCTAAACCATATTTTATACTATGTACCATTATACAGCTCTACACCACATTCTATACTTTGTACCACTATACACCATATTCTATACTTTGTACTACTATACACCACATTCTAGACTATGTACCACTATACACCATATTCTATACTATGTACCTCTATACACCATATTCTATACTATATACCACTATACACCATATCCTATACTATGTACCATTACACAGCTCTACACCACATTTTATACTATGTACCACTATACACCGTATTCTATACTATGTACCACTATACAGCTCTACACCACATTCTATACTATGTACCACTGTACACCATATTCTACACTATGTACCACTATACACCACATTCTATACTATGTACCACTATACACCACATTCTATACTATGTTCCACTATACAGCTCTACACCACATTCTATACAATGTACCACTATACACCATATTCTATGTACCACTATACACCACATTCTAGACTATGTACCACTATACACCATATTCTATACTACTTACCTTTATACACCATATTCTATACTATTTACCTCTATACACAATATTCTATACTATATACCACTATTAACCATATTCTATACAACGTACCACTTTACACCATATTCTATACTATATACAACTATACAGCTCTACCCCATATTCTATACTATGTACCACTATACACCATATTCTATACTTTGAACCACTATACAGCTCTAAACCATATTCTTTACTATTTACCACGATACACCATATTCTATACTATGTACCACTATACTCCTCTACACCATATTCTATGCTATGAACCACTATACAGCTCTATAAAACATTCTATACTATGTACAACTGTACAGATCTACATCATATTCTATACTCTATACTACTATAGACAACATTCTATAATAAGTACCACTGTACACCATATTCTATACTATGTAGCACTATACACCACATTCTATACTATGTAACACTATACAGCTCTACACCACATTCTATATTATGTACCACTATACACCATATTCTATACTATGTACCACTATTCTGCTCTACACCACATTCTATACTATGTACCACTTTACATCATATTCTATGTACCACTATACACCATATTCTATACTATGTGCCTCTATACACTATATTTTATACAATGTACCACCATACACCACATTCTATACTATGTACCTCTATACAGCTCTACACCATATTCTATACTATATAAAACAATAGAGCTCTATACCATATTCTATACTATATACCACTATACACCATATTCTATACTATGTACCACTATACAGCTCTACACCACATTCAATACTATGTACCACTATACACCATATTCTATACTATGTACCACTATACAGCTCTACACCACATTCTATACTATGTACCAATATACTCCATATTCTATGCACCACTATACACCACATTCTAGACTATGTACCATTATACACCATATTCTATACTATGTAACTCTATACACCATATTCTATACTATGTTCCTCTATACACAATATTCTATAATATATACCACTATGCACCATATTCTATACTATATACCACTATACACCATATTCTATAATATATACCACTATAGAGCTCTACCCCATATTCTATACTATGTACCACTATACACCATTTTCTATACTATGAACCACTATACAGCTCTACACCACATTCTATACTATATACCACTATACACTATATTCTATACTTTGTACCTCTATACACCACATTCTAGACTATGTACCACTATACACCATATTCTATACTATGTACCTCTATACACCATATTCTATACTATATACCACTATACACCACATCCT
>JAUIMM010002284.1:0-56370 GCA_031769625.1 Taudactylus pleione | reverse complement strand
CAGAGAGAGAGGGAGAGAGAGAGAGATGCACCATGCATGCTATTAGCACAATGCTCTCACAAGTGAATAGCTGCTGCCAGGGAAGTATATTAATTAATCTCGGTCTTGGACTTTGGAAGTTACACTGACGTTGACAAAAACTATGGCAGTGTGCACTACTTTTCAGATCAATCAGAACTGCTGACAACCAATGGAATGTAAGAGGACATTACCTGTGTCACATTTACTGTACCAATTCAGCCAACGACAGCTCAGGCTTCCAAATAATGGGCTTACCCCTTTGGCACAGGTAATCTCGTCATTCAGCACAGAAAAGCAACTGCATTACAACAGATCAGTGCACAGGTTCCCCAGGTCTCCTCACAGAACCACCAGTGACATAATTAGCTCCACCTCTGGATCTTTTAGAATGTGTCAGTGAGTAATGACTACACCTGTGCCCCTGCTGTGTGACCAGGAAAATGTGACTTCTGTGGGGTCCTGATTCAGAAGAGATCGCAACTGCGATTACGCACGCAAAAGGCCGATTGTTGCGTTCTGCCCATGAGTATGCATCACAGTGCGCGTAGACCACTGCGATCGGGACTGCAATCGCTCGCAGTGACTACGCAGACTCATTGGAGAGTGATTTACAGGAAGTACCGTTTGGGGGTGGGGACGAGGGGGGCGGTCAGCGAAACGCAGGTGTGCCAGTGCATTATAACGCTGTTGCAGGGGCGTGCATAAATTAGCCACTGTGATGTCATTCGCAGCTTTATCTTTCACTGCGTGTGCTGAGGTTAGTAATTCCTGGGCAAGGTTAGACCTTGTGCAAGTGTGCGTGAGGCTGCGATGGTACTCACTGTTACACATGGTTTCGCAGACTTGCAAAGTATTACGGAAGTAAGGTAAGGTGGGCGTCCTTATGTTGTGCTGCGTCGGCATAGCAATCGCAGAGGATTAACATATCTTCACAGTTAGACTGCGTACGTTATCGCTATTGCAATCGCAGTTGCGATTCATACTAAATCAGGCTCCAAGTTTGAGAACCAAAATATTAGCGGCATGCAAGCTAACGAACTACATGTTCAAGCATGCAAGAGGCTGTCAGGGCTTGCTGAAATTTGTAGTTCCACAAAAGCTAAAATGAGCTATTGCTGTTTTACTGCATTAAGACAAAATCGATCACAGTTCCCCCAAACAATGAGACTCGGGCACAGAAAACCTTCTGCCGCCAGCTGGGAGACCATCTTAGCCTGAAACGGATAAGACCGCCCAGCTTCCTTCAGGAACACGGCTCTGCCAGGACCTGCCCCCTCGCAGGCAGAAGCCGTCCACAGCCAGGAAGGTTTGTACGTGGCTCCGCCACTCACCCTGTAGTCCGAGCCCGGGAGCCGCTGGCAAACAGATAGCAACTGGGTTACTCCGCACATTGATGATTAAAAATCCAGTCCCAGCTGCCCAGATCCTCCCAGACGGAGGAGTAATGAGAACGCAAATCCCATCAAGGTGGAAGAAAAATCAAATTACATTTTTATCCAGTGGTTCCGGAAAACATTGATTTGGGGCTTATATTACGAATAAAACAAAACGCACAAATCATCACCTTATTCAAAAAGAAATCTTTATCATGTGTATCTCATTTGAAAGGTTCACTGAAGAAGAAATTGGCTAATGCCGCTGTGCCAGGGAAAGGGTAAATGGCACGGGCTGGCAGCAGTGGGTCGGGTCACCGCGCCTCGGCCTGAGACCGCATGTCTCACACAATGTGTCATCTCACAGTCGGTATTGTATAAACCCTGCCAGGAGGGCGGCACGTGTACACCCCACATCCTGGCGACCTTTAGCTGTGCCATTTAGTCTCTTGCCAAGGATCCCCCCCCACAGCTGGTACAGAGCGCACTCTTTCATGTAGGTAATTTAATGTCACATTAATCAGAACGGTATATAAATTCACATCTTCCAGGAAAGGCATCTAATAAAGCCATTGTTCTATGACTGGGGATAACTAGGAACCCTAGTCTGCACAGTTACATTATCCCGCAGTTACTGAGAGAGTATAATGTAAAAGTATAGGATTAGGGGGTACCTCAGGGGGTCCCGAACGGCATTTATACCCAAAGCCCCAGAAATGCTGAGGAAGTTCAAATCTAAATGACATTTTTGTTGCCCGGTTATGTTCGGCTTGCCATCAGTGAGTGGATAACTGTGATGAATAGCCAGAATAGAAGAGCGACTATACAGTAATGGTGACTTGCCCTGGGGGCAGTATGATGGCGTATCTGTTGTAGGGGGCTTTATTAATCCCCAAAAAGTGGCTTCTCTTTTTCTGGTAACCCCAAAGGGTACCTGTGTGTTTATATTAAACACCGGCCAACACCACCCACATCCAGTGAGTTATGCGCTCTATTGTACGATGTCCCAAATAAAGCGCCATGCCCGCCACCGGTCAGCCGAAACCTGAGCAAACTTTTATCCTGCATGTTACGCCAACTCCCTAACGCACTAGTAGGACACAAGCATGAGCCGGCACGGAGAGGTGCGTATAAATTGGAACGTGGTCCTATAGTTCCCAGGATACAGTTTTACGAAAGTCCCAGCTAGGGGTTCATTAATCAGCAATGATAACGGCTGAACTGCGAGACACCTCAGCATAGTTAGAATGCAGCGAGAGGCTGGCGGTACCCATGCAGGACGCATTTGGGCGTAAGACGCACACTATGGCCAAAGACTGGAAACCACAGCGCACTGAATTTTGCAATTTCTTAGTGAGGGGGGGGAAACGAAAAAAAAACTTTCTGTCCCTCCGCCACCTACAGGCAGATGGCGGAAACACCATATGGTAACCTAGATCTCTGCATGCCCTGCCAGGTGCAGCATCAAACACAGCACAAGGAAAACATGGAGGGATAAAGCCAAGTCCTGCAGCTCAGGGCCGAGTTGATTGGAACGCACATTTTGGAAGATGGTGGGAAGCTATTATTATCCCAACCCCCGCTGTCTCCGTGCCTCGTGTCTCAGTGAGGGACGAGGCTTCTTTCTCATAAAAATTGGTTCAGCCCAGAAAACAGCTGCTTCCCATTGATCGTCACAATATTCCAACGCATTTCTCTGGAAAAAGAAGTCCGGGCGGCAGACTCCATGCCCCGTGGGCACAACGGCCTCTACGAGCAGCGCATAGCTGGCAGGTAGGATTACAAAGAACACAATGGATCCTGCCTCTGCAAACACCAGCTCGCCAACCCTACACCTTATTGTGGCATTAGGTATATAGCTCGGAGACGAAAGAGAGAGGGTATTTGTATTTGTGTGTGGAGGGGGGGGGAAGCGACTACCAGAAAATAGACGCAATCACTTAAAAGCGCTGGCGTGAAACGAAAGCGATAAATATATATTTTGCCCTTTGACTTACATGATGCTCGTCTACTTTTTTGCAAGACCACCAAAGAAAACGGCGTCAGAATACATTGCAGCTAATAGATTCAAGCCAGTGACTTCGTACCTATTACAGTGCGCGAATTCTGAATATTTTTTAGATTAACAGCGCTGTAGTGACAATCACATCCAAATATCTATACTGTAGGTTTCATTTTTCAATTTTGAAAAGACCAGATGGGGGCAGGGTAATGATGAATGGTGACTTCCCATAGCCAAAGTGCAGAGCAATATCCATGTGTAGCTTCAGCCCCAGGACATGTAAATAAAGGCACAGAAGTGTTGTCACAGACCATGGTTAGATAAGATCTTTACACCGGCTGTCAGTCACATGACACACCTGTCTGACCTTTGACACATGCCGCCCCCTTGTTTAGTGCAGTGCATCTGCTGCTGTCCTTGTTCTTGGAGAGAACCAAAATACATCTGTAGCTGGGCAAAAAAATTACCCCCCTCCCAAAAAAAAGTGTGTGGTAAACATAACTTATAGGTTCTGTATGGGGAGGAATTCAATTACCAGCGAAGTGCTGCTGGGAATCGCCGCAGTGACCGGCTGCTCGCACATCAGCTAGTAATAAGAGCGCCAGTATCAGAGGTTAACCTGCGCACTTCTATGGGGTACGAGACAAAGCTTGTGATGTACAATAGACGGACTCGATTCCAGGACAACAAATTTGCATCCATCGCGAATCCCCCCCCCCATATAAACTATACATTACCGAATTGCAAGATAGAATTCCCCCCCGCTCAGACGTCCTGTTTGAGCACGGTAACCGCCTTATGCGTTAAAAACGTGGCACTTAAGCGGAGAGAAAGGGAAAACCTGTAACCATTTCCGATAAGTGTCAGCGGACCGAGGCCAGGCAAATAACCGGATACAACTTATTCTAACGTTACTTTATGGTGCGCGGAAGGAGGGGACATATTCTGTTATATCCGACTGACAAAACGTAATCCTGCGCCGCTAAGTATCCGAAGGGCCTAAAACAAGAAGAAGATCTGAGTTTCCGATCAAAAGCCCTGATGTCCTGACCCAATACCTCCGCAGACAGAAGGGCAGACTACAGAGATATTCAACTAAAAAGAAAAAAAAAAGATTATTTCAATGAAAAACAGTGATCGCTGAACACTCCCATAAAGCCCCGAGGAGGGTGGGAAAGCAGAGCGGGCGCACTGGTAGACGAGCCAGGACCCTCCCTGACAAACTGCCTGTAAAACGTACAGTAGTGACATTTGGCATTAGGTGCTACCTTTCATCAACCATGTGGAACATGTCAGGAACAGAGTAGAGATATGCAGCCAACAGGGATAAACGCCTTCAAAATACAGCCAAAAATACAAAAAGCGACTTAGAACAATATACTGGGTGCAACCGGAGGGTTTATATATAAAAGGAGAAGTTCTGTACTGTCAGCTCTGGCTGGAATATCCTAATTACAACCAGATCCCCAGAGACTACTAACCTGGGGTCAGGCATTGGGGAAAATCCTTCAGGCTTCTCTTCCATCATCCATTCTCTGGCTCCTGCGTAGAAGGGGTTAATCAGCTGTGCGAGGCACGACACTGCATTTCGTGGGTGGGCTGTATATTTTGCATCCCCACATGCTGGTGGGCCGGGTCCCGTTAGATGAACACATAACACAGAGAAGACTGGGATAATGACTTTGTGGACCCCCCCAGCAGGTCGAGGAGGCTGCCTGGTGAGAGTCACAGCAGGCAGATCAGCTTCATCGCATACAAGTCTCTTCTTGCCGAGCGGAAATTTTTAATTTTTCTTTCACAGATTGCCTCTCCATAAACGGGATGGAAATACTGGCATGTTATTTTAGCCATGGCAAAAAGCAGCAGCAGCAGGCGGGCTACACTGCCCTGTAAAAGTCTCAGTGCAAACGCTGCCAAGTCCCCCCCCCCCCCTGTAGCCGGAGCGCGGGGTCTGACTGGCGATCTGGGAAAAGCAGAGATGCACAAGACATGCTGGGTATCTTGTCCGTCATTGTGTGAATGAGAGAATGAGAGATTGCAATATATATATATATATATATATATATATATATATAATGCAAACAAATAAAACAGCACTCTGGACCAGTGAACCAAGTGTAAAAATATATATATCAGACGCATCAGTTTCACCATCTCAGAAACTGGGAGTTTCTCAAACAACAGTCTCTAGAACAGTCTGTTTCTCAACTCCAATCCCCAAGAAACCCTGACAGAGCATGTTTTCCAGATCTCCTCACAATAATTAGTACCACCTGTGGATCTTTCAAAATGTGTCGGCCAGTAACGAGTACACCTGTGCTCCAGCTCGGAGATATGGAAAACATGCCCTGTTAGGATTCTTGGGAGATCTGGAGTTGAGATGCGCTGGTTTGACGTTTACAGAGAAAACCATCCAGTGTGCGACACTTCTGTGGGTGAAACTGCTAATGAGTGAGGTCAGAGGTGAATGGACAGACTGGTGCAGGATGACAGGAGACAGTAACTCAGATAACCATGTGTCACAGTAGTGACAGGCAGGAGAGCCTCGGTGACCGCACAGCACGTGGCACCATGAAGTGGGTGGGCTACAGCAGCAGACGACCATACTGGGTACCTCTCCTACCAACTAAGAACAGGAACCCCAGGCTACAGTGGGCATAGGCCATCAACACTGGGTAACTGACGGTTGGTAAAACGTCACCGGGTCTGGCAAATCTCAACATGCGGATGGTAGGGTCAGAGTTTAGCATAAATATGGATCCTTTCTGCCGTGCGTCATGGTCCAGGCTGCCGGCGGTGTAACGGTGCGGGGAATGTAATCTGGGCATTCATTAGGCCACGTAATACTAAGTGAGCATTGTGTAAATACCACATCCTACCTGACCGATGCTGCTGACCATGTGTTTGTCATTATGGCCATGCCACACAGCACACGCCAACTCTCACTGGTTCCATGTCCAAGACGTGTATCCCCAATGGCCACCACAGTCACAGCTCGCAGTACAATAGAGCAGCTTTGGGATGGGGGGGATTCATGGCATCTCCAAGGGATGTCTCCAGCACCTTGTTGAGTCCATGCCACCAAGACGTCACACTATTCTGGGGGCAAAGGGGGAGCCTGATCCAGTACATAATAATGTATAAATTGATGCAATCGGAGATGTATTCGGCTTATGTGACCGGCACTTAGCTTCAATTAATACCCCATGACTGAATCACTAAAGACTAAAAACCTAGGACTCAGCCTTGTGGTCTCCAACTAATAGAGGATGCGGAGATGTAGGATGAGAGCTAAGATAGGACAGTGCCCTATAGACCAAGGGAGTAGAACTTCTGTATGGGAAGCAAGTGGTCAGCAGTGTCACCTGCAGCAAAGGGTCCAGGAAAACTAGAAGTGAGTAATGAATGGCCTTCAGGCTTAGCCATGATCAAAGCCCTGACCACCTCAGTCTGTGCAGTGTTGGAAACGATAGCCAGGCTGAAGAGCAGAATGAAGGATTGGAAGCCTGTGAGGATGGCGGTGGGAACCCATTGAAGAAGCTTGAAGGGGTAAGAAAGCTGAGAGATGGGACGGACCACAGAGAGAGCTTGGGACAGAATTAAGGGTATTTTCGGAACAGGAGTAACCACATCCTGCTGGAATAATGATGGAAAGATACCAGTGCATTGCGGGAGAGAGATAACAGAGGTTAGTGAAGGCTTTCATAAGCACAGGAGACAGGGATCTGCTCTGTGAGGGGAGAGGACCAAGAGGACGGGTAGTAGAGTAGGAAAATGAGGAAAACGGTATATTATTATCCTTATTAATATACGTCATTCTCCTTTCCGAGATCACATGGAGAGAAGGTGCCAGAGGGTGCGGGAAAGTAACCGATCAGGTCTTGTTGGGGGAATATACTGTCACATAAGATATACGGCGATCCCTCATGCATACATCTGGGTGTAACTTGTCTTTGGGGGATATCATGCAAATATTTTATTTTTATAAATATGCCCCTTAGTAGCTAATGGCTTGTTCACTAAGTGTATTGTGCACAGACAGGTCATATCACATGTAAGATTATGGAAGCCTTAACATTGCATTGAAGGGGTATGATGGGGGGGGGGGGATCAGATGGGCATTTTAAGGCATGTACGGAGGTATGATGCTGTGTGGGTGGGGATCAGATGGGAATTTTAGGGCATGTGCGGAGGTATGATGCTGTGGGGGGGGGATCAGATGGGAATTTTAGGCCATGTACAGAGGTATGATGCTGTGCGGGGGGGATCAGATGGGCATTTAAGGGGCATGTGCGGAGGTATGATGCTACGTGGGGGGATCAGATGGGCACTTTAGGGGCATGTGCAGAGGTATGATGCTGTGAGGGGGGGATCAGATGGGCATTTTATGGCATGTGCAGAGGTATGATGCTGTGTGGGGGGATCAGATGGGTATTTTAGGGCATGTGCAGAGGTATGATGCTGTGTGGGGGGGGGATCAGATGGGCATTTTAGGGCATGTGCGGAGGTATGATGCTGTGTGGGGGGGATCAGATGGGCATTTTAGGGCATGTGCAGAGGTATGATTCTGCGTGGGGGGATCAGATGGGCATTTTAGGGCATGTGCGGAGGTATGATGCTGTGTGGGGGTATCAGATGGGCATTTTAGGGCATGTGCAGAGGTATGATGCTGTGTGGGGGGATCAGATGGACATTTTAGGGTATGTGCAGAGGTATGATGCTATGTGGGGGGATCAAATGGGCATTTCAGGGGTATGTGGGGAGGTCTGATGGGCATATGGGGAGCTGAAAAGCATAAATTATGATGTGACCCAGAACCAGTGAAGTAGGATCCCAATTTTTTTTTTAAAAGATGGGTCCCCGGGACGCACATCGTTTTGGTCTCTGCGCGATCACTGCACGTTATGACCCCCAGAGTACAGAATCACAGAGGAGCCCATTGCACAGGACACTAGTAGCCAAAATAAACAACAAAAAAGCCTACGAAGAACTTGGCAACAGGTTATAAATTATACATAGTTTAATTTTTCCTCCCAAACTATTAGCAATAAATAAAACATTTTTTTTATCTTATTAGACGTGTATTGCGAATGAAAAAAATATATATTATAAAAACATATAAAGTGGTTCCTTTGAAACGCAGGGAGCTTAAAGCTCTACTACAGAATAGCTTATGCAGCGTGCAGGAAGCCAAGGCACGTACAGTCAGCCGGGAGAGCCTACAATACAGAGAGCCGCTTGTGAGCCTCTCCCGGGGTAGGCTTCCCCACACACTGCTCCATCTATTTATTATGTGCTTTCCCCCTGACAGATACCCGTTCTCCTGTAACAAAAGGCCCAACCGGAGAATGAGAGACCACACTAACATGGTGGTGCATTTATCAGGAGAGGCAGCCCAGCTAAATGATGTCACCATATAACATTCAGCTCGGTCACAGCTTGGAGGGTGGGGAGGGGGGGGACTGGGACCACCAGGAAAATACAACAGGAGACCCTCGCTCCTATGGTGTCGAAGGCAAGGCAACAGAGATGTTCGACTGCAGCGATTAAAGGGTTCAATTATATTTACGATCCGACAGCGCAATAGGGTGACATTAACCAAAGGTCAGGCTACAGATAAATGACATAATAGAGAATTCACCCCCCTCAGAGGGACGAGGTGGGGACCAGCAATGAGAGGATTGGGAATGCCAGCTAATAGACCTCTCTCGTAAAATAAACTATTATTGGATGAGGAGCGGAAAAAAAAAAAAAACAGGAGAATTCTATTAACGCGCCCATCGCTAACGCCAGAGGATGTTTTAGCGATAAAAGGGAGCAAGTTTGTCATTGGTAAGAGAATCTGACACCCAACCATTATCACATACCTAAACGCTAACAGTAACGGCATCCATAAAAAAAAAACACAATAGGTGGTAAAAGGCAAATAGGTGTGAATGAGCCCGGTATAAACTAAACTGGCACAGAGTGCCCATTGCAATAATTACCCATCACAAATAGTGTTAGAGGCTGGCATTGACCAAGATTACAGAGACTTCCAGTGCCCAAATGTACCTATTCTACAGACGGACAGTGTACAATGAAAAACAACCTTTATAAAACTATATCAGAGCCTGGCAATGCCCAGCATCACAAATACAAGAAACAGTGCCCACATTTACTCATGCCACAGTCAGGCAGTATCCAATAGAAAAAAAGTGCCCAATATTACTCATATCAAAGACAATCAGTGCCCTGGTTTACCCAAACCACAGTCTGGCAGTCACCAGTGAAAGACACCCTTTACAATCCATAACTGAACCTGGCAGTGTCCAGGTCTAACCATTCCAGACTAGCAGAGCCCAGGGCTACACATACCGCAGCCTGGCAGTGCCCCATATGACCTATGTCACAGCATGTAATTGCCGAGATATAGCAAGCAACTGTCCTGGCAAAACACAGCATTAACCCTGTGTACACCTTGGCAGTACCGTGAAATATCCAGCTGCAGCTTGGCAGTACCCATTAACACCCATGCAACACAGCCTGGCAGTACACACTATCACCCATACAATGCAGCATGGCAGTGCCCAGTATTACCCATGCCACACAGCCTGGCAATGCCCACTATTGCCCATGCCACACAGACTGGCAGTGCCCACTATTGCCCATGCCACACAGAGTGGCAGTGCCCACTATTGCCCATGCCACACAGAGTGGCAGTGCCCACTATCGCCCATGGCACACAGACTGGCAGTGCCCAGGAGTCACCATGTTATCCTATGCTCAGGATGCAGGGAGGGTCCCTTCACCATCATCACTGGTGAGATCTGCTGCCAAATAAATCTTCAGCAGACCCCGGTATCCCCATCCCCCGCCCCGACCCCGCTGCTGCCACCTCAGACCTTGTATGAACCGTCTGTGAGGAAGGGGGGGGTGAACCCACTCAGGTCCCCGGTACCGGGAATGCGGCAGGCTCCCACCGGGCGGTCCCCTTCCTGCTCTCTGCCCGGTGCCCCGACCCTGGCCCCGCCGCCTGATCCTCTCACTCTCACCTGCACCACTGTCCCCGGTCTCCTCGCTCCGGTCCAGGGCGGAGAGCGGATCGGGCTCTGACGTGCGCGTTCACCAGCGAAGCGGAATGCCCCAGCAGGGACACCGTACACTACAACCTCCACCCATCCTGGTACACCCCGCCCTGCGCAGTCTTGACTGGCAGCTCAGCGCCGGCAGGGGGAGGCGAAGCCAAGCTCCGGGTGGAGCCAGACCGGCAGCCTTAGCGGCTGATTCCTCCTTTGTCCGCGAAAGGCGGCCATGTTGGGAAGGTCAGAACTCCAGATGTGTCACTGCGTCCTTTTACTCCCTCTCTGAGGCTGTAGTCAGACCTCAGGCTATCAGCATGAGAGTGAAATGCTTTGTCATTATTATTTATGTATGTAATGTTTCTGAGCCACATGTATTGTGCTGCATGTGATTGCCTAGGGACCTGGGCCTCCAGTAGTGGTAGGAGATCTGCCATAAAGCCATATTTTGGACTATATTAAATGCTACTTTGGATTGTTTAGAACACGCACAAATGCATGTGCCAGAAAGCTGTTACACATGTCTAATAAAGTGTAGATCCGCCTTTTGATCGGACTACCTGAGTAACACGACGGGGCATGGACTCCACAAGCTCTCTGAAGTACAGTGTAGGTATTGTACACCATGCCTAGTGAATATTGGTCCATGATTCCCTAATATTCACCGGCGGTGGAACCCTTCCATTGATAACAAGAATGGGTGCAAATGAAGGACAGTATCGGGTACAGGGTACTCTCCTGCTTGTGGCCAGACAGAATTCAGCTATGTGCTGTGCTGTCTTCTACTTTTCATGTTTGAGTCATATTAAAGAAAAACTTTCTCACAGAGATTCATCTGGAATCAGTTAGATATCGCATAAGCCATATACTAGTTCATTTTTTGTCACAGGACCACATTTTCTGGTATTTCGGGCGCATTAGTGGATCTAATTATGTTGTTGCACTAAGAGGGGGATGCAATCGGGAAGCCGGCTTCCCAACTGCTTTATCCCGGCAAGAGTTAAATGACAGGCGTCTAAATCTAGACGCCTGTCATTTTTCTGACGCCGGGAGACCGGCGCCTGGCATCCCGATCGAAGGGATGCCGGGCGCCGTGAGCAGACAGCCACAGGGGGGAAGGGTTAGGTTTAGGGCTCCCGGGGGGGACTTAGGGTTAGGCACCCCCCCGGGAGGGGTAGGGTTGGGCAACCCCGGGGGGGAGGTCAGGGTTAGGTACCCCCCGGGGGACTTAGGTTTAGGCAGAAAGGAAGGGGGGGTTAGGGTTAGGCACAGGGGGGGAGGTTAGGGTTAGGCACCCCTAATAAGGGTTAGGGGGGTTAGGTATGGTAAATACTCAACTACGGACTATCAGGATTTCCAGCGCTGTCGGGCTGCCGCTGCCAGGATCTATTCATTTGTCTGCCTGACGCTGCCGGGATTCAAACTCCTGGCCATGCGGGCGGCGATATTTCATACCGATCCCCTAAGAGGCATCCTTGTTTTATTTCCTTTTTCAGATCTTTGCATTTTGGTGTGATCCTAACGAGACTGCTGCCGTCCCTTATGTGTGGACTTAGCTAGGAACTTGTTTTGGACATTTGGGGGTAAATTTACTAAGAATCGAGTTTGGTTGTCTTTGGAAACTCATGCGAGTTTAGCCTTTTTTTCAAACTGGCAAATTTACTAAGACCAAACAGGTGCGAGTTTGGAAGTGAGTTTTCTCTTCTCACTGTTAAAACTCATGCGAGTTTGCAAACTCAACTAAACTCACCATCAGCCAAACTAGGAAGTACTTTACATGGAAAAGATGAAACTCGCAAATTTACTAAGAATCGAGCTTACAATCTCGGGTGAGTTTGTAGCAAACTCACTGTTAAATTGAAGTTTTAAACACTCACCTCCAGAGCTGCGAGTTTGGCAGAAACAGTCTGATTTGTGAATGTTTCTGGCTGAATACCTAATTTTTTTTACAGGTTCAATACACAAGCAGCCTTCCCATATTTCATTGATATGTGCAGGCCTCGAGTAAGTAATCTCATCTAAACTCTCATCTAAACTCTAATCTAAACTCTAATCTAAACTCACATCAAAACTCTCATCTAAACTCTCATCTAAACTCTCATCTAAACTCACATCAAAACTCTCATCTAAACTCTCATCAAAACTCTCATCAAAACTCTCATCTAAACTCTCATCTAAACTCACATCAAAACTCTCATCAAAACTCACATCAAAACTCTCATCTAAACTCTCATCTAAACTCTCATCAAAACTCATCTAAACTCTCATCAAAACTCACATCAAAACTCTCATCTAAACTCACATCAAAACTCTCATCTAAACTCTCATCTAGGGCTCTATTTACTACAATCTGCATATTGAATGCGGATTGTAGTGTGATATTACCGAGTGAATTCGCATTGCGAATTCAGGCAATATCACAGGGATTTACTATAAATCCCTTGCAGGGACAGAGCTTGCGATAAAGCTCTGTCCCTGCGGATCCCATCCGCACTCTAGTCGCGGTATTTTCGGAAAAAATACCACGACTAAGAGCCTGCGCATGCGCCGACCGACCACCGCTACTACCCCCCCACTGACGCTAAGCCCCGCCCCCGGCACTAAGCCCCGCCCCCCGCGATCGCGGACCCCCGCGACCCCCCCTCCCCCCCCCTCCCTTCATTACACTTACCTGCATCCTCCTGGCCTCCGGTGATCTTCTCCGGGCTTCCCGATCAGGTGATCTCCCATACTGCACTGGGACCCGATCACCTGATGACCGGGCCCCAGTGCACTGTGGGAGACCAGCTGACCGGAGAGGAGCCATCACCGGAGGCCCGATCACCGGTCCCTGGATTCAGGTAAGGAAAACAAAAAAATGTTTAATTTTTTTATATTTTTTTTACAGTAATCAGCTTGCGGTCTACTTAGACCACATAGCTGATTACTGGTACCGGCTCCCGCCTCTGCTCTCTCCGTTAGAGCAGAGTGGGAGTCCGGTAACCGGGGGAGACCCTGGATAACGCCACCTCCAGGTGGCGTTATTATCACAGGGCTTCCCCCGGTATTTTTTTACAATTTATTTTTAGTAACTTGCACACAGATCACATTTCCCATTACAATTATGGGAAATGCGATCTGCTTTACTAAAAATAAGTGATACTGGGGGTTGTAGTAGAATTTTACTAATTCTACTCCAATTGCCCTGTAATAACTACAGGTGAAACTAAAATAATGTGAAAAGGGTGTGAAAACACCCTTTTTCACTTTATTTTAGTAAAAATAATGTTAATAAATAGAGCCCCAAAACTCTCATCTAAACTCTCATCAAAACTCTCATCTAAACTCTCATCTAAACTCTCATCTAAACTCATCTAAACTCTCATCCAAACTCTCATCTAAACTCTCATCCAAACTCACATCAAAACTCTCATCTAAACTCACATCAAAACTCTCATCTAAACTCTCATCAAAACTCTCCTCTAAACTCTCATCAAAACTCTCATCTAAACTCTCATCTAAACTCTCATCTAAACTCTCATCAAAACTCGCAATTTTGGGGGAAAAACTCACTTTGCTTCACCATCGGAAAACTCACTTTCAGCTAAACTCACTTCTTAGTAAATTTGCGAGTTTTAAAAGGGAAAACTCTCCCGAGTTTTGGTGAAGCAAAGTGAGTTTAACACAACCAAACTCGATTCTTAGTAAATTTACCCCTTGGAGTTTTATTTATTACATTATAGACGTGTAATACAGCCTTGCCGATATTTAGCTCCCTCCTTCCGGGAGGGAGCTGTCGGGCTTGCATGGCTGGGGGTGTGACGCAGTCAAAGGGGGCGGGGCCCGGCAGGTGACGTTACATTGGGGGCGGAGCATGGGGGCTTGGTAGCGCGATCACGTCATCATGGCTCCGCCCCCTCTTCACAATGCCGTGATTAATGGCATTCTGCAGCCGGGGGCGGAGCCACGATGACGCGATTCAGCGCGAATCGCGTCACCGGCCCCCCTGCTGCCGGGGGTTTTCTCTTATAAGCGCAGGGGGGTGCGGACACATCGCCAGGGGCCGGGAGGATTGCCTGCCTTCCCGGGAGGTCGGGAGCGGCACCCGATTTTCGGGAGGGTAGGCAAGTATGGTGTAATATTATCCAGAATATTTATTTAATTGACATACTTGTATATTCTCTTAGTGCCTTGGTATGTTTTGTGTGTATGTGTATATACACACACACACGCACACAAAGAAAGCTGTGAATTGCTTTTGAAAACCAATGTATACACATGATAGCAGGTCTGCATATGTGTATATGGCTGTCATTCTGAATATCTACAGACGCATAACTCTGCAATACCACCTAGTAAAAGAACTGTAAATGTTGGTACAAGTAAATGGATTACCACAAACTCCTTGAAAGAGTTTACCCATTGATCAAAAGGGATTAAAGCTTTGATGTGACTCCTTGCAATATGTACTAAAACACAATGATCCTCTGCTCCCCTCTGTACTCTCTAATTGTGTGTTTGTACGTTCAGGCGGAGCTGATTATTTTTGTTGACCCTGTATACAATACAGAAACGCTGAATAGCCTTATCTACCGCAGTGTAGTGACGGACTTCGGCAGCCGATGGTTAGCAATCATCGATGTTCCCAATTCGTTGGAAGTACTTTTCCCCTTCGAATTGCAGGTATTTGATGTTGCCAGCCACCGGATGCAGCTTTCCGATGCATATCTGAGGCCCTGGCTGCTACTGTACAGCTGCGGACACCCCGGAATGGTTGTCCACAGTTCAGCGCAAAGCTCTGAATGCGCACACAAAGATCATCGATGGTTATACCATCAAATGGTTGCGATGCGATGGCTTGTAGTCATTGCTGGATTTGATGTCGGAAGCCTGGCAACCATTCGATGGCGAGCTTTCCATGTCCATCCCTACTGCAGTGTTCATTTGGGATCTCCACAGTATATGTGTGAACTCAGGGTCTCATTCAGACCCGCTCGCGAGCGCTCGAAAGCGGGTCGATGTTTCCCAAATGCGCATGCGCACGACGGAGGCTGCTCTGTCGTGCACATGCGTGAGACCGGACGAGCGACGGGGAAGCCGTCGCTCGGGGTCTTGCACCATAGGGGGCGTGCTGTCGATGGTGAGTGACAGCACGCCCCCTTTGGTGGTCGTGCCGGGGGAGTGGCTGGCCAGACGGAGGCGTTCCCATGGGAACGCCCACCGTCAGGCTCCGGCCCCACTGACATCACTAGTGATGTCAGTGGGAGTGCTTTTGACTCTGATAGAGCCAAAAGCACTCCGGGCTTGCGGCAACGAGACCCTACCACAAGGGTCTCGTCGCAAGCCCGATGGTCACGATGGTCTTGACCATCGCGACCATCTTTTTGGCCACTCGCATAAGCTGTGGGTGGTCGCTCCAAGTTTAGGTAGGACGGGCCAGATTCAGAGCGAGCGCTCTTGTCACAGCGTCCGGCTCCAGGCCCTCAGGCCCTGATTCAGAGCCGGACGCTCTGACAGAGCGCTCGCTCTGAATCAGGGCCGGCCTTCTTGTTTTGCAGAGCGGCCTCCTGGCTGCTCGCATAGCTGTGGGTGACCATAGCGACTATAGCGAGCGGCCAGGAAGATGGTCGCGATGGTCAAGACCATCGCGACCATCGGGCTTGCGACAAGACCCTTGTTGTAGGGTCTCGTTGCCGCAAGCCCCAGAGTGCTTTCGGCTCTAACAGAGCTGAAATCTCTCCCACTGACATCACTTGTGATGTCAGTGGGGCCGGCCCCAGACGGTAGGTGTTCCCATGGGAACGCCTCCATATGGGCAGCCACACCCCCGGCCCGCCCACCAAAGGCGTGCTGTCACTCAACATCGATAGCACACCCCCTTTGGTACGAGACCCGGAGTGACGGAGTGCCCGGTCGATATCCGGGTCTCGCGCATGCGCACGACGGAGCCGGCTCCGTCGTGCACATGCGCACTGGGCCACCATCGACCCGCTTGCAAGCGCATAGCACTCACGAGCGGGTGTGAATCAGGCCCTCAGAGGAATCTGAGCACCTGTGAAGGCTGAATATGGGTCTTTTCTGAGGCCATTAGCCAGAGACGGATGGAGTTTAGAGCAATCCTGCCGTAGTTTTCCCATTTTCACTTGCCATGCACGTCTTTATCAGGATGTCGCCTGAGAACACAAATACCTCTTCCTCTCTCAAGAGCGCAAAGAGTACGATGAGGTGATGATGGATGTCCCAGGCGATGTTGCAGAGATAGGTGGCCTTAGGACCTCATTCAGAGCCGCTCGTAAGCGGCAGTACGCTCGTTCCGAGCGATGTTCGCCCATCTGCGCATGCGTACGGTTTTTAATACGCATGCGCGAACCAGTCAGTGCGGCCGAAAATCGTTTGTTCGATATATAGCGAGTGCCTGCTATTTTGAGTGACAGAATGAGGCGTATGTGGGTGGTAACCGGAAGGTGCTTGAAAACGGGGAGTGGAGATCAGAACGCAGGCGTGCTTAAAGGTCAAAATGGGCGTTTTATGGGTGTGCATAATTAATACATGAGCGTCATTTACCACGTCACTTGGCTGTTTTATAGCCAGAACTGCTCGCATGATTGTGGTAGGAAAAACCAAGCACAAGAATAGCGAACAGTTCATACGCTGTTCGATGTACTCGATTAATCTAATAAATAGCGGACATGACGTATGATGCGAGCGGCCAGGGGGGCGTATTTTTCAAATAAACGTCCGCATGTTTTGTTCGCTCGTTCAGACATGGAGGCGGCAACAGACCGCAAAGAGCGAACGGTTCATTTGAATAGCCACCCCCTTTTTCTGAACGAGCGAGCGCTAATTGCGTCCGGCTCTGAATCAGGCCCTTAGTTCTTATAGGAATTTCCTGCTCAAAACTCTAAATCTGATATTTTGGTAATCTTGAAATATCAAGAAAGATAGAGATTCAGGGCCTGATTCATTACGGAACGCAAGTGCGATTACGCACACGCAGGTGGCCGATTGTTGCGCTCTGCGCATGCGTAGAAGGCACCACTCGCAGATCGCAGACATCACGCAGACCCATCACAGAGTGATTGACAGGAAGTGAGCATTTGGGGATGATCGGCGAAACGTAGGCGTGCCAGTGCGTTTGAAGGCAGTTACAAGGGCGTGCATAAATTAGCCACTGCGATGGCATACGCAGCCTTATCTTTCACTGCGTACCGGAAGTTTAGCAGTTTCTGAGTAAGGTCTGACTTTGTGCAATGGTGCGCGAGGCTCTGATGTTACCGATGGTTTTGCAGACTCGTAATGTATTACGGATGTGATTAAGGGGAAGTGCGCGTACTTATGTTGTGCTGCGATGGCATAGCGGTCGCAAACATTTGCATATTTCCGAAGCGGGACTGCGGGGGTAATCGCAGTTGGAAAAAGGGATATATATGCGCCCCCATACCTTGGTCGCTTGAAAACAAAAAAAAGGACTAAACATTTGTTTGCATTACGCCAGCATATTCGGTTACACTTTACAATTGGGTACAAAACAGTAATAAGCTTACAATCTATAAGGCAATAGGCATCTACCTGAGGAATCTATAAGGCAATAGGCATTTCATACACATGCAACAATGGCCCAGCCGGATTGCAGAAGACCTTGGTGGGCTGTATGACACAGTCACTCAGCAATGTTTGCCTGGAGTCATGTGTGAGTGTGGAGAAAGAGAACACATGTAAGTTTTGCGTGAACAGTGTGGATGGGAGGCACTTGGGTAGAATATCTTATGGAGGTTACGTGGGCGGTTCTGAAATGTAATAAGCTGCCATAAGAGCTGAGTTTTCGGGAAACTCTGAATTTTTGGATTCCACTGGGAAGTCTCATTGTGCATGGGAGGGCATTGCACAGGGTGGGTGCAGCCCGAAAAAGTCCTGTAAGCCTGTATGGGAGCAGGTAACGAGTGTGGATGAGAGGCGCAGATCTTCTGCGTGGCAGAGAGGTAGGGTTGAGAGATATTTTGCGATTCTTAGAAATTCTTTGGCATTATGGACCTCATTCTGAGTCGGTCGCGAGCGCCGATGCGCTCGTAACCGACTCGATGGTTTGGCCTGCACACGCGCAGCGGCCGCACTGCGCGCGCGCAAGCCCCGGAGCGACAGAGTCCGGAGCTTGTTACCAAAGGGGCGGCTGTCGATGTTGATCGACAGCTGCCCCCGTTTGGTAGGCGGGCCGGGGGGGTGATTTCCAAAACGGAGGCGTTCCTTTACGAACGCCTACTGTTTTGTGGGTGGCCGCACTGACATCATCAGTGATGTCAGTGGGGAGCTTCCTGCTGAAACACAGCAGGAAGCTCCCTGGGGCTTAAGGTTGACGAATCCCTACCCTAGGGTCTCGTCGTAAGCCCCGAGGGTCGCGATGGTCTTGACCATCGCGACCATCTCCCTTAGCGGTCGTTAGAGCTGTGGGTGTTAACCCACAGCTTAACGACCGACATGGAGGCGGCCGTTCAGGATGCAAGCGGCCGCCCTGTTTCTGAGCGACCTACGACCGCCTCTGAATGAGGTCCCATATCCTGCAGAATTATCCCCAAAGCTAACTCTTCTTGTGGATGTGGTTGAAAGTGCAGGTGATATCCCTTTTTTAATATTTCTTTCACATACGGTCTCTCATAAGAACTTCTCTTCGTTGTACTTGTTTACTTTATTTTATTACCTGTGGAACCACCCGGATATCAAAGCTTTGCATTTCCTTTGATTTTCTGGCCTCTTTGGGCCTGATTCAGAGCCGTTCGCTATTTGCGGTCGTTCGTTCAAAAACAAGGGCTGGCTATTCAAATGATCCGTTCGCAGATTGCAGTCTGTTCACACCTCTAAGTCTGAACGAGCGAGCAAAACATACGCTCGTTTATTTGATAAAAACGCCCCCTGGCCGCTCGCATCCTACGTCATGTCCGCTATTTATTAGATTAATCGAGTACATCGTACAGCGTATGAACTGCTCGCTATTCTTGTGGTTGGTGTTTTCAACCGCTATTTTGCGAGCAGTTCTGAGTTAAAAAAAACCAAATGACGTGGTCAATGACGCTGCTGTATTAATTATGCACTCCCTTAAAACGCCCGTTTTGACCTTTAAGCACGCCTGCGTTCGGATCTCCACTCCCCATTTTCAAGCATCTTCCCCTGTTACCACCCACATACGCCTCATTCTGTCACTCAAAATAGCAGGCCCTCGCTATATTGCGTACCAACGATTTTCAGCCGCACTGACTGGTTCGCGCATGCGTACTAAAAACCGTACGCATGCGCAGATGTGCGAACATCGCTCGGAACGAGCGTACTGCCGCTAGCGAGTGGCTCTGAATGAGGGCCTTTATACGGTCATAGCGTTAAACTCCGGACTCCATCTTTGGCTTCTCGGCTCACAGTAGTAGAGAGCTCTTCCTCGCTGTATTCTTGTGAATTATTCAGTGGCTCCATGGACGCCTCGGCTATGTAAACACTGTCCAGATGGTTCTGCTGAAGAGAGTCAATAATGATCTCTCTCAGGGTATCTAAGAAGAGACCTTGTTCTGGGTATTTTAACCAAAAGTTCATTGACCAGGACGGAACGCGATATCCTATGTCTGGTGTTTATTACCACTTTTCAGCACAGTCTCCAGTTTACGGTCTGTTTGAATTCTGAGGGCGTTCCCTTCATCCCCTGCCGGTTCGGTGACGGTGACTTCCATCTTGGGGACTGAAAACCCAAATTTATTATCTCTTTCTGGAAATGTATTATGAGGAAATTATTAGCCCCCTCTCCTGGTTTTCTTAGGGGGAAGTTCAATAGAATGCGAGTTTGTTTAGCGCCGGGAATGAGTGCCCGGAGCTATTCGGTTGTCCGCATCGCGGTTGGCACTTAAGTCAGGAGATGCAATTTATCATGACTAATGCCCGGGGCTTAGTCGCGGTAAAAAGCATTTTCCGAATTAAGTGCTGGGGCGTGATACTGGCAGCGCATGTGGTATCCCCGGAACTAACATCGCGGCAGTAGTTAAGTCGGATTTCTGCTCGCGCCTCAGTAGGGGTTCACAGCACGGGCAATTAAATAGCTTTGGGCTCTCATTCCCGAAGCTGAACAAACTCGCATTCAATTGAATTCCTAAAGCTGGGGCAGATGTATCAAACCTTCTACAGTTGCCCTTAGCGACCCATCAGCTCCTAACTGTCATTTGTCTAATACATACTTGCCGACATCTCGGCAGGGTGATCCGGGAGGGGGCTGGCAGGTCCGTCCAGCAGGGAGGATGGGGGCGGGTCAAAGAGGCGGAGCGGGGGCGTGCCGACGCGATCGCGTCATAGTGGCCCCGCCCCCCACTTTATAATGCCAATATTACTGGCATTATAAGGCAGGGGGCGGGGCTACAATGATGCGATTCGCGCTGAATCGCGTCATCACACCCCCGCACCGCCCACTTTTGCGGCTTCCGCGGGGGTTAGTGGGGAGCCGGCATCTATTCCGGGGGACTTGCCTAGTCTTGCGGGGTGTCGGGAGCGGCACCCGATTTTCGGGAGGCTCCCAACAGTCTCGGGAGAGTAGGCAAGTATGGTCTAATACATTCTGTAAGATGATAGCTACAAGCTTATTGGTTACTATGAGAACCTTCTACACCTGTCCTGTATATTTCGGTTATGGCAGCCACTCCATCACCAGTTTCCCTGCGCACCTCTGTGGGAGTGAGGCGAAATTGGCATTGTAGGTGTTTGGGACATCACAGATGATGGAATTGACTCCTTATATCCGAAAAGGACATATAACATGAATAGTGGCATCGTCTATACGTCAAAGGCACTTACCCACTGGCAAACTTACACTACATAAGTATTGTATGCAGCGCAGAGGTAAGGGAGGAAGAAGAAGCAGTATCCTGTATAAAAGCCTTGCTCTGTGGTATTAATCTACCACCAGAGGGAGCTGCTAGCACAACCGTACTGCGCATGTGCAATGCATGCCCTGATTGTGGCAATTTAGGGCCTGATTCAGAGGTTTGCTAACCATGCCGATGGTGGCTGATCGGTACATGCGCAGGATCTGTCCCGCGCATGTGCCGATCAGTGTCTGCAAGATCGCTTGCAGTGTCTCCTAAGCCGCAGCATGGTTGACATGCTGCAGCCATTTGGGGAAGTGGCGGCCAGCATCCCAGAACACGGGGGCACGTTGGCTCCACTTTCTGGGCGTGCCGAGGCATGTCCGAACGTCTTCCGACGCAGCTTTACTGTCCCGGCTGCATGAAAACACCGGCCATCCTGAGTAACCTGAGAGCTATATAGATGTCTGATGCTCACGCAGAGCGATCAGATAGCCACCCACAGCTTATGTGAGCGTCCACGATGATGGTCGCGATGGTCAAGACCATCGCGACATCGGGCTTGCGACGAGACCCTTGCGGTAGGGTCTCGTTGACCGCAAACCCTGGAGTGATTTTGGCTCTATCAGAGCCAAAATCACTCCTACTGACATCACTAGTGATGTCAGTGGGGCCGGACTCAGACGGTAGGCGTTCCCATGGGAACGCCTCCGTCTGGGCAGCCACGCCCCGGCACGCCCACCAAAGGGGGCGTGCTGTCACTCACCATCGACAGCACGCCCCCTTTGGTGCAAGACCCATAACGACGGCTTCCCTGTCGTTATTCGGGTCTCGCGCATGCGCACGACGGAGGCGCCTCCGTCGTGCGCATGCGCATTTGGGCAACATCGACCCGCTTGCGAGCGCGTCTGAGTCAGGCCCTAAAAGCGATCCCCCGTCCTGTCTGACGATTGGTCAGCGCATACCCACTTACCAATCGTCGGGTCGACGTGTCGTGACTGACGTCACAACTGGGCAGGCATTTACATGTGCCCGCCCAGTTGCGATGTCCGTCACCGGCGGCCTCTGCAGCAAGCGTGCGGGCAATTGAACGGACGATATATATATCGGCAAGCGTGTACCCAGCATAAGGGGCTCTTGAATGTAAGCAGGGAGAAAAGCTCATTTGCATTGATATGTTCAGTTGGACGGGTCTCAAGCTCCACAGCGATCGCCTATGCGCCATAGTTACGGTCTGGCGTTACAAGTACAGAGAGATTTGGTTTATCATTGTTAGTAGTAAATTCAATTAAAATGTCTCACAACCGTATTTGTACACCATATAATCTGGAAGAATCCTATAGATAAGATAGAATAGTGTCTGACAGTGTTTATAATAATGCAGTAATAATAATGCACTGTCATTAAAGGCAGACACAGGGCCTGATTCAGACCCGCTCGCGAGCGCTATGCGCTCGCAAGCGGGTCGAAGGTGGCCCAGTGCGCATGCGCACGACGGAGCCGGCTCCGTCATGCGCATACGCGAGACCCGGATAGCGACGGGCAAATCGTCGCTCCGGGTCATGTAACAAAGGGGGCTTGCTGTCGATGGTGAGTGACAGTGATGTCAGTGGGAGAGCTTTTGGCTCTGTTAGAGCTGAAAGCACTCTGGGGCTTGCGGCAACGAGACCCTACCGCAAGGGTCTCGTCGCAAGCCCGATGGTCGCGATGGTCTTGACCATTGCGACCATCATCATGGCCACTCGCATAAGCTGTGGGTGGTAACCCACAGCTATGCGAGCGGCCAAGAGGCCGAAACAAAAAAACCCCAAAACGCCCTGATTCAGAGCGGGCGCTCGTTCAGAGCGTCTGGCTCTGAATCAGGCCCACAGTTGCAACATAAAATAACAAATTAAATCCATTTAAACACAGACTTCTGTTGTCTTCCCATTCTGCTAATTAATTAGTGGGAGGGATCAAGACACAATCAGCGAATAACAGGCGGGCAGTCAATGCCGCTGGTCGCCATCATCAGTGGTGCGTATATTTGTGCCAGCATCCGCTAGAAAGGCATATATATGTCTGCGTCCAGGTCTGCTTCAGTCACATTTACGAGAACAGGCCCTTAGGGACATATTCAATATGGGGCGAAAAGTCATTTTCGCCAGTTTCACTTATCCCCATATTCAGTTTCAAAGACTTTTCGCTCTTTGTAAAAAAAAAAAACGGGGATAAGTTTTCACCACTGTAGAGGTGTCGAAAAAAAGTGCAGAATTGGGGTTTGTGGCTGCAGAATAAAAAAAAAATAGCCTGCAGCCTTTGGAATGTCCCCGTAATGTAATCTGGCCCTGATTCAGAGCCGGACGCTCTGACAGTGCGCTCGCTCTGAATCAGGGCCGTCCCTCTGTTTTTTATTAGCGGCCTCCTGGCCGCTCGCACAGCTGTGGGTGAGCACCCACAGCTATAGCGAGCGGCCAAAAAGATGGTCGCGATGGTCAAGACCATCGCGACCATTGGGCTTGCGACGAGACCCTTGTGGTAGGGTCTCGTTGCCGCAAGCCCTGGAGTGCTTTTGGCTCTATCAGAGCTGAGAGCACTCCCACTGACATCACTTGTGATGTCAGTGGGGCCGGCCCCAGACGGTAGGCGTTCCCATGGGAACGCCTCCGTCTGGGCAGCCACGCCTCCGGCACGCCCACCAAAGGGGGCGTGCTGTCACTCACCACTCAGCACGCCTCCTTTGTAGCGAGACCCGGAGCGACGGCTTTCCCGTCACTATCCGGGTCTCGCGCATGCGCTCGACGGCCAACATCGACCCGCTTGCGAGCGGGTCTAAATCACGCCCTCCGTGTAAAAAAAAAAAATCCTCAGGACATCCCAAATAAGGTACTTACATTTTTGGGGCAAAAAAAATGTTGGGGAACAAACTTAGAAATTAGCAAAATAGCTTGGGGGGGGGGTTCCCATATATGCGGCAGGTGTTTTCTAGAATGCGGGTGGTTGCGGCAGGTGGGTTTTTGAAGAATCTTAAAAAAATCACTTTAGGGAATTAAAAATATGCTTGCACCCATTTTCATGTACCCCAAATTTGATGGACATAGTTATTTTTACAAAAAAAAAAAAAGATAACTGCTATTCTTCGCTACTTCTTCACAGGCGCATTTATGCACCTGCCGCGGCTATTTAAAAACCCGAATTACCTTCAGCAGGCCAAATCGGGGGTACCCATAGTGATCACCCATGTCAGAACATCTTCTAGGGCAGGGGTGGGGAAGCTTTTTTCTGCCGAGAGCCATTTTGATATATATATAACATTATTTGCGGGCCTGGTTTAGGCCATGCCCCCCCCGTGTGATGTCACATGGAGGCGGGGCCACAATCGCCAGTGTTTACAGCAATGCTCGGAGCATCCTGAGGATGCTCCTGGGAGCTGTAAGGGCAGCGGTGTGACCATCTGAAGCATCCTAAGGACGCTCCAGGTGGCACTGCTCCATAGATTCTGGCTGCAGGGTGACATTCTAGACACACTGCTAACCAAATGAGGCTAGCAGAAAAAAGCTCTGAGGGCCAGACCAAGTGATACCGAGGGCCTTATACGGCCGCCGGGCATGAGGTTCCCCATCCCTGATCTATATGGTGACAGGCTGATTTCCCCAAAAACTGAAAGGACTTTACGATACCTTTCCGCCAGGTCCAGTTTACGCCAGATCCTAATTGAATACGCGGGCACGCGCCTGATACTTTATCCCTGCAAAAAAACGTTGATTATGGCGAAAAGTCCGACTTCTGACTTTTCTCCTCAAATTGAATATGTCCTTTAGTTGGAGAGGTGAATTTAATGTATACTCCAGCAAACTTTTTTCCCTGACGCCGGGCGGCACCATTAGGAAGCCGGGATGGTGCCAAAGTAGGTTTAGGGAAATGTTATAACCTATGTGCCTCTACATGCTGCATCTTGGAAGTGAGGTCGGAGAGGGGCGGCTGCAGTACTCACACCGGTACGGCTTCTCGCTGCGACAGAACGAGCAATCACACGCCGTACCTTTTATACGGGGGGAGGGATCTGCTCTGCCCTCCACTTTGATGCCACCCGATACTGTGACGCAGCCAATAAGTCGCACTGCGCTGACATCTCTATATGAAACGTCACGGCAGTCTAACTTTCGGCCGTGTCACAGTGCCAGGGAATTTTACCGGGCAGGCCGCCAGAAAAATAAAGCGTCGGGGAAAACACTGGGCGGTTTTGTAGCTTAATGCAGAAT
The DNA here is from genome assembly GCA_031769625.1 of Taudactylus pleione. Lineage (NCBI taxonomy): Eukaryota > Metazoa > Chordata > Amphibia > Anura > Myobatrachidae > Taudactylus > Taudactylus pleione. The sequence goes on along the minus strand of JAUIMM010002284.1, from coordinate 30,867 downwards.
TTTTTTGTTGGCAATTCTTGCTAGCAATGTCCCTGCTTTTCTAAATAACAATAGCTCTTACATGGCATAATGGATTCACTTCTTCCCACGTAAACCTGACCTGCAGCACAGAGTCCCCAGAAATGATTCTGCAAAGGTTGGAAACTGAAACTGCCCAAGGTTTTCGTGCCGCCCAGGATCCGGGGTAATTATAATCTGCACTTGCCTGTGAGACCCATGCACAACGCAGACCAGAGTCACGTGGTCTGTACACAAAAGCCGTTTTCTATATAAAGCTCATCATACAGCATATTACATTACGGATCTTCAGATAGCAGACTGGGGGGCGCAGGAAAATGCACAGGATATAGATGCGTTTTTCCACCACGATAATGTCATGGAAAAGCTTCATGTGCAGAGTTGTCAACATTTTAAAAAAATTCCAGGTACACTGCAGCTGGGTGAGATATTCCAAGCAGACTTACCTACTCTCCCGGAACTGCCGGGAGCCTCCCAAAAATCGCATGCCGCTCCCGACCCCCCGCAAGAGTGGGCAAGTCTCCCGGAATGGCCACCGGCCCCCCCGTGCCCGCAAGCAAAAGTGGGCGGTCCAAGGGGCGACTACGCAATACACACTGAATCGCGTCATCGTATTCCCGCCCCCTGCCGGTAGTATCTGCATTATACAGCATGAATATGCGATTGCGCCGGCACGCCCCCGCACCGCCCAATTAAGCCGCCACCACACCCTCTGCTGCACCGACCGGAGGGGGCTGCCAGAATGTTGGTACGATGCCAAGCCTGCCACACCCGTTACTGTTTAGATGGTGAACTAAACCCTATTTATCAAAGTTTACTGTACCAAAAAACAGCGATATTTCCAGGGACAAATCTTTAAATCCTGGGTCTGTCTTTGGTGATCGGTGACGGATACGATGGTTCGATTCGAGGTAACAATACATCGCGTGCGCCTTACACACTGCACAAGCCGGCGTACGACAGGGCGATGACAGCAGGATGTGATCACACCTGACAGAGGCTGAACATCCTTATTTGATCAGTCAGAAAGTGAATAAACTTTTCTTAAATTGACTGTAATGTGTTCCTCCATCCAGCAGGCACGGATCAGCGCGCAACGCGCATATTTAGTACTGCCAGCAGGGCCAGATGAACAATGGGGTGGACGGGACTACAGCTCCAGATCTCCACATAAATATAGGCCCATAACCATGACAGCACGATTACCAGACACCCACATGTCGGACATAAATCATAAGTATTTCATTTGTATTTACAATTTTCTCATAAAAATTATGAAATTGTTCTGCTGTTACGTATTTAGGGAGACATTGGGGCTGATAGTGTAGGGGGATGTACACGCCCACACGGCACTGGCCACGCCCACATTTACTTGGTCACACCTCCTCCACTTATACAATAGGGCCCTCATTCAGAGGCGCTCGCAAAATGCGAGCGGTCGCTCTGAATGTGGGCAGCCGCTTGTGTTTTGAAGTGCGGCCTCCTGGTCGCTAGCTAAGCTGTGGGTTACCACGCACAGCTTTAGCGACCGACCAGATTGATGGTCGCGATGGTCAAGACCATAGCGACCATCAGGCCTTGCGACGAGACCCTAAGGTTGGGTCTCGGCAACCGCAAGCCCCAGGGAGCTTCCTGCTCTGATCAAACAGGAAGCTCCCCACTGATATCACTGCTGATGTCAGTGCGGCCGCCCACAAAACGGCATGCGTTCCTTAAGGAACGCCTCCGTTTGTGAAACCACCCACCCTCCCCGCCTACTAAACGGGGCGAGCTGTCGATCAACATCTCTCTCGCTCCGGGGCTTGCGCACGCGCAGTGCGGCCGCTGCGCATGCGCAGGGCCTAAACATCGACCCACTTGCGAGCGGGTCTGAATAAGGTCCTAGGTCCTTGACCATGGGTCTGATTTAGAGGGATTCCCGACTATAGACAGTAATTAGTTAGACAATGTCTAGATAGACACCAGATGTTAGACAGTGAATAGTTACACAGGGACAAAAGTTCGACACATTACAGTAAAAAGGTCGACAGGTACAAAAGGTCAACGGGGTCAAAAGTTCGACATGAAAATGGTTGACACAAAAATGGTCAACACATTTAAAAAATTTTTTTTAGGGTTAGGCACTTACTGGAGGGTTAGGTACTTACCCCCGTGGTTAGGCACTTACCAAGACGGTTAAGCTTAGGCACCAAGGGGATGGTTAGGGTGAAGATTAGGGCTAAAAAAACAAAAAAAAAATGTCGACCATTTTTGTGTCGAACTTTTGACCCTCTCAACCTTTTTACATATCAAACTTTAGTGTGTCTGACTTTTGTCCCTGTAGAACTTTTAACCCTGTCTAACTATTCACTGTCTAACATCTGGTGTCTGTCTAGACATTGTCTAACTAATTACTGTCTGTCTCTTATACCATACCCGGTTCAGAGTTGTCCTAGGGCTGCCCATCGGTGGATACGATGATTACCGTTGATGGCATAAAACCATCTATGATTAACCATTGATGGTTTGCACCCCTCGATGGCTGCCGCCACTGGGGGGCTCGGCGCTCCGCTGCCCAATCAGTATAGGGGGTGGAGCTTAGCAGGAACAAGAAAAAAAAAACATCAGTATGTCATCAATGGCAAAGAACCATTGGATCTCGGCCATCGATGGTAAAACCATTTGCCATCAGTAGTTAACTATCGATGGTTCTTAACTATCGATGGTCGATGGCCATCCCTCTAGTTGTACGCTAATGGCGGTCATCGCAGCTGCTGTATGAAAATATCCAGATGCCACAGGCGTGAAGCGATGTACTGCGACGCCCACCTGCGGCTTTGCAAATCCAAGTGTCTGCGTAGAAAGACGCAGAATCGGTCACAGATCATTCAATCATCTGAGTAACTGAGTAATTCTTCTCAGTAACCCTGTGGTCGCATGAACTGAGGCCCTGATTCAGAGCCGGACGCTATTAGCGCTCGCTCGTTCAGAAAAAGGGGGTGGCTATTCAAATGAACCGTTCGCTCTTTGCGGTCTGTTGCCGCCTCTATGTCTGAACGAGTGAACAAAACATATGGTCATTTTTTTTTAAAATACGCCCCCTGGCCGCTCGCATCATACGGCATGTCCGCTATTTAATAGATTAATCGAGTACATCGAACAGCGTATGAACTGCTCGCTATTCTTGTGGCTGGTTTTTCCTACCGCTATATTGCGAGCAGTTCTGACTTTAAAACAACCAAGTGACGTGGTCAATGACGCTGCTGTTTTAATTATGCACACCCATAAAACGCCCGCTTTGACCTTTAAGCACGCCTGCGTTCTGATCTCCACTCCCCGTTTTCAAGCACCTTCCCCTGTTACCACCCACATACGCCTCCTCCTGTCACTCAAAATAGCAGGCATTCGCTATATAGCGAACAAACGATTTTCGGCCACACTGACTGGCTCGCGCATGCGTATTAAAAACCGTACGCATGCGCAGATGTGCGAACATCGCTCGGAACGAGCGAACGGCCGCTTACGAGCGGCTCTGAATGAGACCCTCAGACTCCAGAGCCATGTTTCTTGCACACTTGATCGCAGACGCAGGATGTGACAAGTCCCGGAAATGGTCACATCACACCTGCACTCTCTGCTGCCATTCCTCGTTGCCAAGCACTCTCTGTCAATAAATAGTTGCTACAAGTGACTACGGTAATGTATCGGGATGCATGAGCAGTGTGACTCACACGTAAGCGCCATTCACCAACAAACGCACAACTGTGAAAATAATCAGTCTGCATCAGACCCCTTTTTGAGCTCCAGGCCCATGTGGCCCTTATCCCAACCCTGACCGCCAGTAAAGTAGGGGCCCAAAATCATAACTTGTTTTGAGTGAATTTCCTTTCCAAAGTATCTGCGGATTTGGGGCCTGATTCAGCACTGTTCGCAAGTGCGATTGCGCACGCAAAAGGACGATTGTTGCGTACTGCGTAAGCATCGCAGTGCGCAAAGGCATCACAGCGATCACAGAGACCACGCAGAGTGATTGACAGGAAGTGACCGTTTGGGGGGTGTTGACGAGAGGGGTGTGTCGGCGAAACGCTCGCGTGTCAGTGCGTTTGAACCCCGCTGCAGGGGCGTGTATAAATTAGCCACTGCTATGCCATACGCAGCCTGAGCTCTCACTGCGTACCGGAAGGTTAGCAATTTCTGAGTAAGGTCTGACCTTGTGCAATTGTGCGTGAGGCTCGGATGTTACCGATAGTTTCACAGACTTGTAAGGTATTACGGTTGTGTGTAAAGGGAAGTGGGCGTCTTCATGTTGGGTTGCGACGTCATAGCGATCACAGACATTTGCATATTTTTCGCAGTGGGACTGCGTGCGTAATGAACCAGGTAAACGATAATGAATATTTACATGTGACTTGCGGGTCATTGCGTAATTCCGATTCGGGCACATTCCCGTGGTGGCGCGGAATCTGAACACAGATGGAGGTATTGATGGAGCCAGTGACCGTGGAGAGGTTATTTGAGCTTGCGATGCATTGTACTTGATTGAACGTAATATTAATGACATTGTGTAGAGAGTAAAAGGTCTCCTTGTTCCATGTATATTTAATGATTCTATAATAGTCTGCTCAGATGGATCTATACCGGTGAGGATGCAAATTAAAGGAGAACGGTACCGTAGAATATAAACGCCTGCTCGCATCTTATCCTATTCACTGCTGTTTATTCCTGTGTTATTTAAGGCAAGAAAAAAATAGAACCAATTACGGCCCTGATTGAGAGCCGGATGCTCTGACAGAGCGCTCGCTCTGAATCAGGGCCGGTCTTTTTTTTTTTTTTTAGAACGGCCTCCTGGCCACTCGCATAGCTGTGGGTGACCACCCACAGCTATAGCGAGCGGCCAGGAAGATGGTCGCGATGGTCAAGACCATCGCGACCATCGGGCTTGCGACAAGACCCTAGTGGTAGGGTCTCGTGGCCGCAAGCCCCAGAGAGATTTTGGCTCTAACAGAGCCGAAATCTCTCCCACCCACATCACTCGTGATGTCAGTGGGCCCGCCCCCAAACAGAGGCCACTCCCCCGGCCCGCCCACCAAAGGGGGCGAGCTGTCACTCAACATCGACAGCTCGTCCCCTTTTTTTGCGAGACCCGGAGCGACGGAGTGCCCGTTGCTATCCGGGTCTCGCGCATGTGCACGACGGATGCGCACCGGCCCACCATCGACCCGATTGCAAGCGCACAGCGCTTGCGACCGGGTCTGAATCAGGCCCCACGTTTTCTGCCGTGCGTCGCCACTAGTGCATTCCAAAGTCTTAACATTTAACATGTGATTTCAGAAAGCAGCATGTTCCGTTATTTAATATATTTAACTTGTTAACGCAATGGCGGGAATTCAATTGTTTGCACCCGTGACTGCTACTAATGGGCGCCTGATGGAGCAATTCAATTGTCGCTCTGATCGGGTGCACAGTGGCGAGCAGAAATCGGTGAAGAGTGCTGGTTTGGGGTACCCAAACCAGGGCTTTAGATGGGTTTTAGCTGCGTTACACAGCTAAACCTGGTCACGCTATGAGACCTCACTGCGTATTGCATCACAATGGCGTGCGAACGCACTGGCACGTCTGCGTTTCCCCGACCACCCTCTCCCATTACCACCCACAAACGGCACTTCCTGTCAATCACCCTGCGATGGGTCTGCGTAGCCACTGCGATCGCAGTCCTCATCGCAGCGGTCGGTTCGCGTGCATATTCGCAGTTGCGTACGGTAGTGAATCAGGCCCACTGTTTGGTTCCGTTGTATCTTCTGCCAGCAATGCTTTTTGATAAGTAAAGGTGGCCACCCACTAGATGATTAAAATGAGCGATTGAGCGATAACGATATCGTTTGATTGTTCGATAATCGTTTGAACATCTAGTTGGTTGGTTGGAATGAAAATCTGGTAAGGGATGAAAGTAAATGACAATCAGCAATTTGCTCCCAAACGCCGGAAAATGGACAAAACTGTTGTTTGAACAAATTGTTGTTTAGATCAAACATTTAACAAACTTGTCTGACGCCATTTTCATCTGTTTCTATCATCGTGCAAACATGCTGGTCAACCTGACGATATCGTCACGTTCAGCATGTTTGCAGATGATGGATCGTGCTTGCACTGAACGTGTGGGCACCCTGCAGTGTAGTGAATGACTAAACGATAATGATATCGTTATTGTTCAGTCTTTTCCCTGTCGGGTAGTGGATACCCACCTTAACACATCTAGAAAACTGCAACTGGGAATCACAGGAGTGCGAGCAAGCGTTGCGTACCCAGTTTACCGTTACAATCTGCGAGTGGAGCTACTGGGGGACTTGTATTGACACCAGCACATGAACATCCACTTATTGTGCGCTGCTAAATTCAGTACTTCCCAGAAAAGCAAGTCGCCCCTCTCCGACTATCCTAGTGTCTGAGATATTACAAACGTCTGATCTCATACTAACAAGCAGAGACTACCTCAGGGGCTGGCTATATCGTACCTCCCACCATTCACACATGCCAAATCATATAGACCCTGCCCCTGATCTGCACAAAACTCCTCCCCATTCCGCTCAAAACTCTGCCCTTTACTGGGACCTTTCTGGCACCACTGTGGTGAGCAAACAGTTCTTAGGACGGAACCGGTATGTAATGCCGGCTGTCGTCTGTCAGAATACCGACAGCGGCATCCCGATAGTTGGTATCCCGACAGGGGTTGGGTAAGTATACTTTACCCTCCCCCCTTCCCCTCCCTTCTTGTAGCCTAACTGTAACCCTCCCCATTAGTGCCTAAACCTCAGTCTCCCCCCTTTGTGCCTAAATCTAACCCTCCCCCCTTAGTGAGTGCCTAACCCTAACTCCCACCGTGGTGCCTGACCCTAGCGCTCCCCTCTAGGGGTGCCTAACTCACCCCCAAAAAAATACCTAACCCTAACTCTGCTACGCTCCCTAAACTTAATCCTCCCCCCCTCATGGCTAAGGTGCCCAGGACTTACCTCGTTTGGCTTGGCATCCTTCGGTGTTCCAGCATCGGGATTGAGAATAGGCATCAGTATTTTGACGCCTATCTTAAGTCCCTTGTCAGGATTCCCGTCGGGATTGAGACCGCCAGCATCACGGCCGCAGATCTCATAACTACATCCCCTTAGGACACAGTGAAAGCTTGTTACATTAGAATTAATTAATTTTTGGATATCCATACAAACTAATGTTGGCATAAAATGTCTTTATTATAATATTAAATAAGAATCTTAGCACACGCATACAGACATATGTATAAAGCACATTGCTCAAAAAGTTGGGTATAAGTTAACACTTCCCATGAAAGTATTAGTTTGTTTTTTTTAACATAAATCACTCTGACATAAATATAAGAATCTCGATATTTGCCAATTTTCCTTGGTTTGTTTCTCCAGCCTGCTGGTATTTATTTACAAATCTGCACAGTGTCATGTGACTTCCATGGCAACCACAGTCATATAAAATCCTACCCCCTCCTTCTCGTCCTTTACCTTCACTTGACACGCTGAGAGCTGCGAATCTGTGCTGCTGATTCTAAGGTGCGAGTCTAGCAAACAAATTGTGTTACCTTGCACCTTTTTTTTTTTAAATTCAAACCTTTTTATTCCAAAGTCTTCTTTCTTGCGCTGAGCTTTCAGGTGCAAAGCCGCCACCGGTCACAAAGTGTGAGCCATGTGCTCAGAGGTTGATTGATTGGCTGGTAAGTACATCCAATGAGAGCTTGGATGGGGTCACTGTGATTGGTGGCGGGGAACAATCTTTGTTTCCGTTATTCAGGACAATGGCCCTCATTCAGAGGCGCTTGCAAAATGCGAGCACTCGCTCTGAATGTGGGCGGCCGCTTGTTTTTTTCAAGTGCGGCCTCCTGGTCGCCAGCTAAGCTGTGGGTTACCACCCACAGCTTTAGCGACCAACCAGGTTGATGGTCGCGATGGTCAAGACCATCGCGGCTTGCGACAAGACCCTAAGGTTGGGTCTCGGCAACCGCAAGCCCCAGGGAGCTTCCTGCTCTGATCGAGCAGGAAGCTCCCCACTGACATCACTGCTGATGTCAGTGCGGCCGCCCACAAAACGGCAGGCGTTCCTTAAGGAACGCCTCCGTTTGTGAAACCACCCCCCTGCCACGCCTACAAAACGGGGCGAGCTGTCGATCACCATCGACAGCAGCCCCTTTTGTAGTGAGCTCCGGAGCAAGAGAATTTCTCTCTCGCTCCGTGGCTTGCGCACGCGCAGTGTGGCCGCTGCGCGTGCGCAGGGCCTAAACATCGACCCGCTTGCGAGCGGGTCTGAATGAGGTCCAATATGTGCGGGAGCGGAATGGTAATGAATTCCGCATAGATTGAGAGCCCATGTAACAAATATTTTAAAAGAGGTCTGCCTTTATTTTTCATGCGTGGGGGTAAGGAATTCCATATGGGGGGGGCATTTGCAGACTACATCCACTGCACCATGGTGATCATTTGAGGGGTCTGCTGGCCTGCAGAGCCGTACCAGGACTCGTCTGCGCCCCTGGATTCACAGCTTGGAGATCCCATCAACTAGCAGCAAGCAGGTTACATTGTGCATAATAGGATCTGCATAGAGGACATCACAGTCACTGGGACATTTCCCGTGCCCCGGTACTAGAGGTGGGGTGGGGGGCAAATATGGTGGCGCTGCCACTCCCGCACATAAAACCAGAAGTGTAAATACTGTGCGAACTGCACATTAAAGGGGGTGTCCTTGCTTGGCACCCATGCCTTGCTGAGCCCCCCAGACTAGCCCGGGCAACTGGTTACCTTCACCCCCCCTGTCAGCAGCACCCCCAGGAGACAAGCACAAATTTTGTTCATTTACTGAAGAGATGTAGGAAATGTCTTCAACACTATGAATGTTAACCAGTAGATGGCAGCATTGGGCCATCTAATATCACTACATAACCTCATACCTGCCTACTCCATAGGAACATCTGGGAGACTCACGAATCTCGGGTGGCTCTTCTGGACGTCGGTAAGTGTGAGCAAGTCCCCTGAACACTTCTAGGAGCCACCCATTGCCACCCACTTTGCAGGTGAAGGGTGGACAGTCCAGGCAGCTTGATGATGCAATTTGCACTGAATTGCGCCGTGATTGGCCCACGCCCACACTGCTGAGAATCATGGCTGTGCTTAGCGGCCCGGGTGTGGGGGACCACGATGACGACATCTCTGTGCCACACCCATTTCCGCTGCACCACACCCCCTGGACCTCCCATCTGGCTGCCCCCTCCCGGAGGAGACATCCGGGAATGCGGCAAATATGCTTATGTGACCGGGTAAGGCTCAATATACCTAAGAATGTACAAATATTTGCTTCAATTGTCTCTGTCTAATTTCAGCACTAGCTTTGGGTGTCAATCATTTGTAAATAGTATTATATATATTATATATAGAGTATATAATTTTTTACATTTATAGAGCACCAGCAGTGGTTCTCAAACTCGGCCCTCAGGACCCCACACGTCACGTTTTCCACGTCACCCAGCAGGTGCACAGGTGTATTCATTACTCACTAAGGGTGCATACACACCAGGACGATATCGGCACAATTTGACCAAATCGGAGCGACAAATCGGGCATATCGTGCAGTGTGTATGCCCGATTTGCGCGCTCCTGCAGTCGCATGCGATATCGTGTTTGGCCATGCTGCACGGCCAATGTACATATTAATGAAGGAGGGAACAATGACCGTTCCGTCTTTCATTAAATCTTTTAAGTGTGTACCGGCAATCATGTGATGTCCAGGGTGAAGGCAAATCGCCCTGAACATCGGCACGATTGCCGGTCGTTTAGGTATGTACCCACCCTGACACACATTAAAAGATCCACAGGTGGAACTAATTATTTCCCTTGTGATTAAAGGGTAGATGTACTAAGCTCTGGAAAGTGATGCATTGGAAAGTGATAAAGTACAGCCACTCAGCTTCTGTCATTTTACAGGCTGTGTTTGAAAAATGACAGGAGCTGATTGGTTGGTACTTATCTTTCTCTCTCTCCAGGGCTTAGTAGATAGACCCCACTGAGCTGATTAGTTGGTAGTTTATCACTCTCCAATATATCACTTTCCAGAGATTAGTACATCTGCCCCTCTGTGTGGAGACATGCAAAACATGCACTGTTTGGCTTCCTGAGGACAGGGGGCCTGATTCAGACCCGGTCGCTAAGCTGCGGACGCACACGCTCTGGGCGATTATCGCCCGTCTGCACATGCACGAATCAGTCACTGTGATCGGGAATCGTGCGCTCGTAGCACAAAGACTGAGCGCTACTTTGAGTGACAGATAGCGCCGTTTATGGGTGGTAACAGGGGAAGGTGCTTGTGAACAGGGGAGTGATCCTGCGAACGCAGGCGTGTCTGGGCGTCAAAATGGAGTTTTATGGGTGTGCATAATTAGCATGGAAGCGTCATTGTACACGTCACTTGGTTGTATTTCAGCCTGCAGTGATTGCAGTGCTTGCGGTGGAGTAAGGTCTACCTCAAGCGCTGCGTGCAGCTCCGATGGCTCTCGATGGTTCCGATTAGTCATACACTTCCTGGAGATGACGTGTGTTAAGAAAGAAAAGTGGGAGTCTTTATACCGGCGTGCAGGGCTGCCATCAGAAATTGTGGGGCCCGGGACTGACAAAATAGGCAAGGCCCCCCCATTGGTTGTTAGACCCAGTCTCTGCCCAGCTTTTTTTCCTCCCACTTTACTCCCCCCCACCTGTTTAAATCCAGTCTCAGGCCAGCTATTTTTTTTTTAACCACTTTTTTTTTTTTTTTACATTCTCTGCCCAGCTGCCCCTTTTTTTTCCCCAATTCACTACCCGCCCCCACTATTTGTTAAATCCAGGCTCTGCACAGCATTTTTCTTCCCCACTTTCTTTTTTTTCCCTATGGTTATTAGATCCAGTCCAGCTTTTTTCCACTTACCTTATTACCTTGAAGAAGGCTCCGGCTTCTTCAAGTCGGCGCGCGTGACGACAACGCACTGCAGACGCTGCTCCTCTAGAACTGCAGCTCCTCCGACCTCTACCTCCAGTGGTGCGGCGTGACATCATGCTCGCCGACTTCAAATCAAACTTTATTGACCATAGGGGCCGGCGCCAGGTGTCTGTCATCTAGGCTGGCGGAGGAGCCGCTGTCTCCTCCATTTATGGGGACCGAGTTGGCGGGCAGTAGCAGTGGCGCTGGCGGCCAGGCTCCCTTTCTGTTTAAGGGGTTCGTTCGGGCTGCAGGCTGTGCTGTGGTGGTAGGAGCCGGCGGGCCCCCTCCCCTTCAGCCAGGGTCCGGGCCCGGGACTGCAGTCCCGGCAGTTCCCCTCTGATGGCGGCCCTGCAGGGGTGCATTCGCTCTGCCGACGCTCTCTAAGACATAGAGGGCGTCCTTACACCAGACAGTGCGATCGCGGAATTTGCATACCCGGCCCCTTTTGGCTGCAAGAAAGGGCAGCTTAGCGTCCGGGTCTGAATTGACCCCAGAGTTTGAGAACCTGTGATGTAGAGAAGGCTATCGAAGGATGAACCATCTATGGTCTCCATAGATGGTGCCATTAGTGCTTAGCATCAATGGTAATCTCCGACGGCTTCACCCATATGACACTGTGGGTGGAGGGGCTGAATGGCACAATCGGGGGCCACCTTTACACCAATGGCGCAATTTAAGCATGTGAGAAAGCTATTATATTGCAGCAGTAACCTGTTTTGTGGCTTGGCTTGAGCAGTGATCGTCCCCATTTTTTCCCGCTTAGTGAATGTACCCCTTAAAGGATTTTAGTTAAACTTGTCTAAATTGATGTTGGGAGTACAAAGATGGCGGCCGGCGACTTCGCACTGATGCAGGGATTTCAGCTGTATACTGAGTGACGCTATCAGCAGACGCTGTCCTCCATTCCCCATCCCGCTCCGTGCCTGTCACACGATGTATAGAGCTCTGCTGAGTATCTGTTCCCGCTCTGTGCGAGCGGCGAGGTCCCTGAGACTGCCATAGAGATAGTGACACACTGAAGCCTCAGGTATGGGTGTACTGTACAGTGTGGAATTTCTTCCCGTCATGCCCTCCGCGTCTGCGTATCCTGATTGGCTAATGGCTGGAGGCGGGAAGTGTGAGCGGAGAGGATCACCGCCCGCCCGGACCATAGGCCGGAAGAAGCAGAGACCGAGAGTCACCCGGGGAAACGCCGGTTCACGGAGGCCGTAGGGACCGGCGGGGAGAGGGTGGTGGAGACAACGCCATTATAGTCCGACTGTGTGTTCTACTCGTGTGTTTATTATACGGGCGTCTGTTTTATAGTGCCACACCCTATTTCCCTTGCCATGTATTCTGCAACCCTCTATAGCAGGCCTGGCCAACCTGTGGCTCTCCAGCTGTTGTGAAACTATAAGTCCCAGCATGCCTTGCCATAGTTTTAGCATTCCCTAATAGCAAAACTGGCAAGGCATGCTGGGACTTGTAGTTTCACAACAGCTGGAGAGCCACAGGTTGGCCAGGCCTGCTCTATAGTATTGCAGTGTACTATGCCCTTTATATGCCACACGTTAACATCCAATGTAAATGGAGTAGCAAAACTATTAAAATGAATCCCATATGCCACCTTCTGTATGACAGCCTCCTCTCTGTAATGCCAGGTATGGCTCCTCTTTAAGGGGATAAAAGAAAAAAAAATGCTGGGTACACGCCTTAGCGACGTGATGATGCAATTTAATACGTCATTGTGCGCACTGCACGATCCGCTGTATGACGACACAATATAGCGTTGTCCGCTTTAATGTAACTACATCATGGCGTGTGTCGCATCGGCCCGGCTGACCGTGCAGTGCCCCACCCGTGCTGTTCCATTGTCTTGCAATAGTTGGCAGAGTGTGGTATAAGAGATAGACAGTAATTAGTTAGACAATGTCTAGATAGACACCAGATGTTAGACAAGTATAAAAGTTCAACATAGACAAAAGTCAGACACACTAAAGTTATGGTGCATACACACGGTCAGATCTGTCAGATGTAAGATTTTACCAAAGATTTCAACGATTTCCATCGGGAACGCGCATCATTCATCGTCCATCGTTCAGGCATGTCAGATTTTCCTTCAGATATGAACTATTTTTTAAATCGTTATCGTTCAGATCTGAAGAAAAATCTGACCGTGTGTAAGCACCATTAGACATGTAAAAAGGTCGACAGGGTCAAAAGTTCGACATGAAAATGGTCGTCACAAGAATGGTAGCCAATTTTATTTTTATCCCTAATCTTCACCCTAGCCCCATCCCTCCACATGGTGCCTAACCCTAATCGTGGGGGGTAAGTGCCTAATCTTCCAGTAAGTGCCTAACACTAAACCTAATCCTAAAAAAAAATGTCGACCATTTTCCTGTCGAACTTTTGACCGTCGACCTTTTGTACCTGTCGAACTTTTTACATGTCTAACTTTAGTGTGTCTGTCTTTTGTCTGTGTCGAACTTTTATTCTTGTCTAACTATTGACTGTCTAACATCTGGTGTCTATCTAGACATGGTCTAACTAATTACTGTCTATCTATAGTCCGGAACCCTAGTTGGCATTCCCTGGACGTGTAGTTGCTAATATGAGACTTTCTAAGTAAATGTGGCTGCACATATGTCTGATTCCGCTGGTTCGTTAGGTCTCAATTTCCCAAAGTATATACATTAGGATATCTATAATTTGACTTACAGAGCTATATAAATAGGGATCAATTCAATTAGATGCAAGCCGGCTCGCGGTATAAGTGCGGCCATATACTGAACTTACGGTAGCCCCAGACACTTGTATTTTTGTTTGCAGCCACGTAGGGCTGCGTAAAAGTCTGTGAGTCGGGCGAGGTGCTTTTACCAGCGTTTCACGTGTTTACAATGGCACTTTACCCCGCTATCGCTCCTAATTGAAGACAGCTACAGCTATATACGTTACATGACTTTTGGAATGATATACAAAACGTGACACATATGGCTATATATCATGATAATCCGTTTGTGTCGAGAGGTGTACCCTTCCCTATACCTGTATATTGGACCATTAACACTGCAATTGCAGTGGCTGCCATTTAGGCAGAAATGTGGATAGGAAGAGTTCCTGCTTATAAAAGGCGTTATAAGATAATCAGAGCTACTGTACATCACTCTAATAGCCAATCATCATTTTGTGGTGCAGGCATGTGCAAGAATGACAACGGTTTTAGTTGGCAAGAAAACGTACAACATACACACAGTACATATGGAAGTGTTTTCAAGCAGAAATGAATTTATACAATCTGTTCAGTCGCTCATGCTTCTGATTGGCTCGTTTGCATAGGTGGATATAGGCGACCATGTATGTGGCTCAGGCAGGTGGAGCAGGAAATCGGTCCAAACCTGGGCAGGTGGGATCCAGCGGGAGCGAATCTGGATCCTTTGGACAGGTAGGTGGAGGTAATTTCACTGGTCTCCTGTATCTGTGCTGGAATATAAGGGGGCTGGAGCATTCCGTGTACAGTCCATAGATTGTTCCAGACTGCAGGATATAGCATAGTACCAATATTGATTAGAAGAAAGTTGGAGATGCGTGAGGTCATACTAAGGCTTTGGCTGATTGATTGACAGCACCAGTTTGGTGGTTCACGTGCTCGGGCTGAGCTGCTGGACCACAGAGGGGCCTGTTAGTGTGTTTGGAGAATAACTGGACACAAATTGCAGGTAGCTGTCTTCTTACCACCAAATTTTGTCGGTGTACAATGGGTGTTTGCAGCGTGCTCGAAGCACGGGGGACACTTTAGCCCTTATTGGACGTTCAGGCGTAAGGTCTTTCGGGGCTGATCGGTCACATTTCACGATTGCCTTTTTATTGGCTGTTTATAGTAGAAACCACAAATTAAATGTTGCCTAGAAGAATTTAATTGGGGAACTTGTGAGTCCTTCAGTTGCTTCACAGTTCTCTGCTGCAAATAAAATAAACTAATAGAAAATAATTCCACTATAAGGTAATCATAGTGATTCTGTATATTCTTACGTCCCTGCTGCAGATTAGATACACTTTCTCTGTATATATTGCTGAATGACCGTCTGTGTTTCGTCTAATTGCAGCACAAGTACACAGCGGAGGAGTACCAGGCTGTACAGAATGCCTTGCGTCAGAAACTGGGACCGGAGTACATCAGCAGCAGGCAGGCAGGAGGAGGACAGAAGGTAGGTGACAATGCCCTGTCATGTCTTCTGACCCTTATTAGACCTTTCTTATAGGTGTAGCGTTCCTTCTAATCATGAATCTCTTAGTGACAAGTGATCGAGATATGTTCAGCTCCACATCAGTAGCATAGGCTGCCGGTGTACGTGATGTCACTAATTAAACTGGGCTACTGAATTGGGTATGAAGTCGGGAAGCTGGCGGACCTAATCCCGACAGCCGGCTTCCCGACTGCTTAATCCCGGCGAGGGTTAAATGACAGCAGTCTAAATCTAGACACCTGTCATTTTACCGACGCCTGGAGACCGGCGCCCGGCATCCCGATCGAAGGGACGCCGAGCGCGGATAGCCGCACGGGGGGGGGGGGAGGGTTAGGTTTAGGGCCCCCGGGGAGGGATTTAGGATTAGGCACCCCCCTGGGAGGTTAGGGCTAGGCTGGATGGAGGGTTGGGGTTAGGCACCCCCGGGGGGGGGGCTTGGGGATAGACACCCCCGGGGGGGGGGCTTAGGGTTAGGCACCCCCCCAGGGGACTTAGGTTTATGTGGCGGGGAAGGGGGGGGGTTAGGTTTAGGCACTTAGAGGGGGGATTAGGGTAAGGCACTGGGGGGAAGGTTAGGCACCCCTAAGGGAAGATTAGGGGAGGGAATTAGGTTAGTCATTACTTACCTTAGGGACGATCAGGATTTTCACCCATATCGGGCAGCCGCTGTCGGGATTCCAACCGCCAGACAGGCGTCCAGCGGTAAATCATACCAATTCCAACTGTAGATGACGCAACGGGAAGACTTTACCTATGTTAGGTACATGAAGCCTAGTGTGTGTGTACATGTGGTAGGGAATATAGAGTGTAAGCTCCACTGGGGCACGGACTGATGTAAAAGCGCTGCGGAATATGTGTGCGCTACATAAATAACTGGTAATATATAATAAATAAAATGTTAGGTGATCTCCCCTCTCAGGTGTGTTACATTGAAGGGCATCGGGTAATCAGCTTGGCCAATGAGATGTTTGGGTACAATGGCTGGTCGCATTCCATCACTCAGCAGAATGTTGGTGAGTGTCGCTTTGTATCTATATGAGGATGGGGTGACAAGAGCCCACACACCTTGTGTACTGACCCATTTATCCTCCTGCAGATTTTGTGGATCTGAGCAACGGGAAATTCTACGTTGGGGTCTGCGCCTTCGTCAAGATACAGCTGAAGGTAATGTCTGTTCTGTCCTTCCTGTTCTAGTGTACGGCACGGTTCTGTTACCCCCCCTACAGATGGAGTAGTCTTTGTTGGTAGAGCTGGGGATTCTAGTTTATCATACATGTGGGCTGCATTTCTGTCCGAGAACTTGCCTGGCGCCACCTAAACCTTAGTCAGTAACCAGCTCATTTATACTGTACAATGATTTAGTGCATGACAAGTACACGTACATCTCTAAACTCTCCCTGCTTTATGCTTTGGAGCTTATGAAAGCCGTTCTAATGATATATTAAAGGTTAATGTGATCCTGTATTTAGTCATAGGTTATGTTCTTCTTTCTTGTTCTGAATACAAATTCATAAGTTCACATTTCATATACGTTGTGCAAAAAGTTCAGCCTGCACCGTTTTTGTTCTGCACAGTATGTTTCTTATTACAGATTGTGTTGTTTATAATGAGCCTTGTGTAGTACAGATCAAGAAGGGAGGCTGGTCAGATAAATCAAGCCAGTGTAGTTCAGCCACACATTAATTTGGTCTTCATGCAAAAAAGGGGACGTGGTCGGCTGGGGAGGGGGCGTGGCCTTGTGACACGCCTCCAATTTGTCAAGCTTGGGGTCATGCCCAGCACTTACGGAGGTACATACACACTTGCCGATGCCAGGAACGTCGAGGGCAGGGCCATGCTGCATTCGGCAGCATTGCATCGTTAACGATATCCCTAGATTGAGCTGCATGTACAGCCGACTGGGAATATCGTTAACGACCCACGGGGTAGAGCAACGTTGGCCGTTCGGACCATACACACTAGACGATATGAACAATATGTCTTACGATATCGTTATTGTTCACTTTTATCGTCTAGTGTGTACGCGGCATTAGGGAAAGTGGTTTCAAGTGTAAGTAGCATAATTAACTGCGAGAGAGAGTCCCAGAGTGAAATGAAAGACGTCACACTATCACGTGACCAGCCAGTTCATCAGTCTCCAAGGGTGCACCAGTGGTGGATGAAGTTTCACATGTCGTCTCTCGGTTTGCTGTCAGAAGAAGCTCTCTTTGCCATGTGCTTACATCTATACACTCTCCTTATAGCTTCACAGCTTTGGATTTGGTGTTAGAGTTCCTTAGTTGGCGGACCACTTTAATTTTGGCTGTCTCTACAGCTGGGAGGGTTTCCGAGCTTGGGACTTGTAGGTCTCCGTGTCTCATCTTTAGTGAAGTCAGCTTTATTCTTCAGACTAAACCCTCTTTTCTTCCCAAAGTGGTGAAGTTCCATCTGATCAGTACATTATCAAAACCTTGTAATTCCGACCCTAGACCCTAGCAGTCAGAAGCGTTGATAGTGGGGCTTTCCTGACCCTTTGTATACATTTTATACACACAGGCAGGTGGTGGTAGGGGATATAATTCAGCCCCCTTTGAATCCCAGCAACATTACATTTGGACTGAGATGCTACATATGTATGGCAAGTAATGCATCAGTTAGTAGCATAGGAATCAATGCAGCAATCTGTAATGTAACAAAGCCCAACTATGATGAAGCATACGAATAGCTCTATTTGTGCATGAATAGACTCCCAGGCTACCCCCTATTGTGCATCTAAGCTAACAAAGTCTGTTTGGTCAGTGTAACATGTAACTTTTTGGAGTCGATTTTTAAGTTGTCTTATATTATAATATGTAAGAACAGTGCTCTCCCCAGAAAATGTTTCCAGCCGGGTGGCATCAAGACGTAGCCGGGTGCGGGCCTTTGCAATAATAAAATGTTTTAAAACTTATAATGATTTAAACTTGAAATAACATTTTATATATTCTCCTCTTCTTCTTAGAGGCTCAGTCGTTTGCAGCCTTTTCATAATCAAAGTCTGTAGGATCTGGTCCTTCTAGTGACATCAGCATCACGTTATTTAGTGCTGGCACCACAGAATTTATTGTCCCCACTTGCAGGCTCCACAGATCCTGTCCCCACTTGCAGGCCCCACAGATCCTGTCCCCACTTGCAGGCTCCAGAGATCCTGTCCCCGCTTGCAGGCTCCAGAGATCCTGTCCCCACTTGCAGGCTCCAGAGATCCTGTCCCCACTTGCAGGCTCCAGAGATCCTGTCCCCACTTGCAGGCTCCAGAGATCCTGTCCCCACTTGCAGGCTCCAGATATCCCGTCCCCACTTGCAGGCTCCAGAGATACCATCCCCACTTGCAGGACCCACAGATCCTGTCCCCACTTGCAGGCTCCACAGATCCTGTCCCCACTTGCAGGCTCCACAGATCCTGTCCCCACTTGCAGGCTCCACAGATCCTGTCCCCACTTGCAGGCCCCACAGATCCTGTCCCCACTTGCAGGCCCCACAGATCCTGTCCCCACTTGCAGGCTCCACAGATCCTGTCCCCACTTGCAGGCTCCACAGATCCTGTCCCCACTTGCAGGCTCCACAGATCCTGTCCCCACTTGCAGGCTCCACAGATCCTGTCCCCACTTGCAGGCTCCACAGATCCTGTCCCCACTTGCAGGCTCCACAGATCCTGTCCCCACTTGCAGGCTCCACAGATCCTGTCCCCACTTGCAGGCTCCACAGATCCTGTCCCCACTTGCAGGCTCCACAGATCCTGTCCCCACTTGCAGGCTCCACAGATCCTGTCCCCACTTGCAGGCTCCACAGATCCTGTCCCCACTTGCAGGCTCCACAGATCCTGTCCCCACTTGCAGGCTCCACAGATCCTGTCCCCACTTGCAGGCTCCACAGATCCTGTCCCCACTTGCAGGCTCCACAGATCCTGTCCCCACTTGCAGGCTCCACAGATCCTGTCCCCACTTGCAGGCTCCACAGATCCTGTCCCCACTTGCAGGCTCCACAGATCCTGTCCCCACTTGCAGGCTCCACAGATCCTGTCCCCACTTGCAGGCTCCACAGATCCTGTCCCCACTTGCAGGCTCCACAGATCCTGTCCCCACTTGCAGGCTCCACAGATACCGTCCCCACTTGCAGGCTCCACAGATACCGTCCCCACTTGCAGGCTCCACAGAATTTTGTTTTATACATCTCCCAGATACAGTGCCCCCACTTGCAGGCTCCCAAATACTGTCCCCAGCAGGACTACTCTCTTTAATGTGTTCAGGCGACTGTTCCCACCCGAACAGCGCGCCCTTGCTTTTATACAGGAGGAGGGATCTCTGCCCTACAGCCTGACACCACCCTGTACTGTGACGGACCCGAGCTGCACCACCCGGCACTCTCCCCTGCCGCAATGTGCTGCGTCCCCATACAACTTATTGCCCGGCACTCCCCACGTCCCGTTGCCCAGAACCTTCACTAACGTGTCCTTTTTGCTGGCGGATGCCAGACGGACTGGGAGCGTCCGATGGGAAGAACACGTGACGTTGGCGCAGCTCGGTGTCACGTCCATGTCCGTCACATTGGGTGACTGGGCATAAGGGGATGCGGTTTATTGGGGCAGGGGAGAAGTGTCCCGGGTTGTAGGCTGTTTTTTTGCCGGGTGGTGCGCCCGCAAAAGCCTGGGGAGAACACTGTAAGAAAATATATATTGACAATTCGTTCTATTCTATGTCGCTTTGTTAAAAAAATATTTTTTATAGAATATTTAGTGATTTTCAAAATTTGGGGGTACAAATAACACAAAAGGGCTGCCGAGGGTACCCAGGTGTGAAATGCCCCGAGAACCACGGTTATAGAAGAACACTCCCCTTGTTTTATCTCTCTATCTGATCAGAGTAATAACTGACTTCCTGACAGGCCTGGTATAGAGCAGCAGAGGTGCAGACTTTGTGTAGACATTATAAAGTGCCCTCTCTCCTGGCTACAGCTCTGTACCCCCAAGGTTTCAGGTGTACCCCAATGGACACAGATAAAAAGATTTGACATAAGTCTAAACTCCTGGCTTTATAGATGGTTTGATTTGTTGCCTATAGAAACCATTTCTTACAGAGCTAAAACTAAATGGAAGTCTGACCCGTGGTTTCCATTGTCTGCTGGTCAGGAACTAGACGATCATTGGCTGCCTATGGCTTCCCTTTCAGTGCTGACTTCTCAGTGCAGATGATATTGAATGAGCCTGTGTTACTGTGGCTGCTTGTAACTCCCTCCCATTATTCCCCCTCCCGGCTAGGATGGCTCCTACCACGAGGACGTTGGCTACGGTGTCAGTGAGGGGCTGAAGTCTAAAGCTCTGTCCTTGGAGAAAGCTCGAAAAGAGGCAGTCACGGATGGTCTAAAGAGAGCGCTCAAGTAAGAGACATACCTGATTTGTGTGTGTGAGAGAGACCTCTCTGTGCTTCACTTGCCTTCCTACAATCCATTTAGTTTTAGCCAGTAATTAGCAAAACATTTATTATTATGTTTTATTTTTGGCACCACAAGAGTCTTTTTATAGCGTCATAAATAGTCATAGGACATACACCAAGGTTGAGGACTTTGTAGGTGAGTGGAGTTTGAATTTGATTATAGTATAGGGAGCCAGTGCAGCGTCTGACAGAGGCGTCAGGAGCGGAGGAGTGGTGATGGGGGAAATGAGGCAGGCAGTTGTTAAGGATGGATATAATGAAGAGGAACAAGGTGGAAGTATGGTAGGCAATTAGGAGTAGGTTATAGTATGGTGGGAGATAATGGCATATATCATAGTTTTATTGTCTCGCAGGATGACAAACGGCCGGATCCTGGCTATATTACAGAGGTGACAGTAATAAGAGCAGGAGAGGGACTGAATGTAGGGGATAATGAGAGGACAGATGATTCCCAGGCAGCAGCCTTGGGAGAGGGAGGTTTGTCAGCGGTGAGAGAGGGGAGAGCGACAAAACTTGGGGTGTGTGACGACAAGGAGTTCAGTTTGAGGTTTCAGGAAGAGTCGTGACATCCAAGAGGAGATGGCTGACAGACAGTGGGTGATGTGGGAGAGGGTGACTGGTCCGAGGAGGACATGTAAAGTTGGGTGCCATCAGTGTATAGGTGGTATTGCAGGCTAAAGGAGCTGATGAGCACTCCGAGGCAAGGGGTGTAAAGGCAGAAGAGAAGGGGCTAAAAAAAAAAAATCAGATTCCTGGGGAACCCATAGGGGAGGTGCAGACATAGAGACAAATGAATGCGCAATTGTACAGATGAACAATCAACCAAGAGAGTGCGGAGTCACTGAGGCGGATGGAGTGGAGGATTTGCAGGAAGGGGTGGTGGCTGGCAGTGGCGCAGGCTGCCGTGAGGTGGAGGAGGATGAGAATTGGGTAGTGGCCCTTGAATTGAGCAGTGTGGAGGTTGCTGGGGACCTTAGTGTGGAGAAACTGGATCAGAATGGGAGGGGTGGAAGGAGGTTAGGGGCAGTTACAGAAAGGAGCATGGAGGCATAGGGGGAGGAGAGAGATGCAAGACAAGGGAAGAGACTAGGATATGTTTGAAGGAGTAGGGGTAGGTACTGTTGGGAAGGAACAGGTTAATAAGGTGGGTGGGGTGAGAGGGACCAGAGTAGGAGGTGAAAGGGGAAGTGTATGGAATACAGTTTCGTTTGAAAAAATCATGGACTGTTAAAACCAAGTAATGTTTAAGTAAACTGGAATTTTATAAGTAATCCTATCCAGGAAATCCGCCTTTGCCGCATTTGTGACATCCTGAGGTTATATTTTCAGATCTTTTATCGCCCAGACTTTGTAGTTTGCAGAAAACATTTGTCTGGAAGCTGCAGTGACTGGGTGACGGTGTGACCCTGCAGAAAACATTTGTTTGGGAGCTGCAGTGACTGGGTGACGGTGTGACCCTGCAGAAAACATTTGTCTGGGAGCTGCAGTGACTGGGTGACGGTGTGACCCTGCAGAAAACATTTGTTTGGGAGCTGCAGTGACTGGGTGACGGTGTGACCCTGCAGAAAACATTTGTCTGGGAGCTGCAGTGACTGGGTGACGGTGTGACCCTGCAGAAAACATTTGTTTGGGAGCTGCAGTGACTGGGTGACGGTGTGACCCTGCAGAAAACATTTGTTTGGGAGCTGCAGTGACTGGGTGACGGTGTGACCCTGCAGAAAACATTTGTCTGGGAGCTGCAGTGACTGGGTGACGGTGTGACCCTGCAGAAAACATTTGTCTGGGAGCTGCAGTGACTGGGGGACGGTGTGATCCTGCAGAAAACATTTGTCTGGAAGCTGCAGTGACTGGGTGACGGTGTGACCCTGCAGAAAACATTTGTCTGGGAGCTGCAGTGACTGGGGGACGGTGTGATCCTGCAGAAAACATTTGTCTGGAAGCTGCAGTGACTGGGTGACGGTGTGACCCTGCAGAAAACATTTGTCTGGGAGCTGCAGTGACTGGGGGACGGTGTGACCCTGCAGAAAACATTTGTCTGGGAGCTGCAGTGACTGGGGGACGGTGTGACCCTGCAGAAAACATTTGTTTGGGAGCTGCAGTGACTGGGTGACGGTGTGACCCTGCAGAAAACATTTGTTTGGGAGCTGCAGTGACTGGGTGACGGTGTGACCCTGCAGAAAACATTTGTTTGGGAGCTGCAGTGACTGGGTGACGGTGTGACCCTGCAGAAAACATTTGTCTGGGAGCTGCAGTGACTGGGTGACGGTGTGACCCTGCAGAAAACATTTGTCTGGGAGCTGCAGTGACTGGGGGACGGTGTGATCCTGCAGAAAACATTTGTTTGGGAGCTGCAGTGACTGGGTGACGGTGTGACCCTGCAGAAAACATTTGTCTGGGAGCTGCAGTGACTGGGTGACGGTGTGACCCTGCAGAAAACATTTGTCTGGGAGCTGCAGTGACTGGGGGACGGTGTGATCCTGCAGAAAACATTTGTCTGGAAGCTGCAGTGACTGGGTGACGGTGTGACCCTGCAGAAAACATTTGTCTGGGAGCTGCAGTGACTGGGGGACGGTGTGATCCTGCAGAAAACATTTGTCTGGAAGCTGCAGTGACTGGGTGACGGTGTGACCCTGCAGAAAACATTTGTCTGGGAGCTGCAGTGACTGGGGGACGGTGTGACCCTGCAGAAAACATTTGTCTGGGAGCTGCAGTGACTGGGGGACGGTGTGACCCTGCAGAAAACATTTGTTTGGGAGCTGCAGTGACTGGGTGACGGTGTGACCCTGCAGAAAACATTTGTTTGGGAGCTGCAGTGACTGGGTGACGGTGTGACCCTGCAGAAAACATTTGTTTGGGAGCTGCAGTGACTGGGTGACGGTGTGACCCTGCAGAAAACATTTGTCTGGGAGCTGCAGTGACTGGGTGACGGTGTGACCCTGCAGAAAACATTTGTCTGGGAGCTGCAGTGACTGGGGGACGGTGTGATCCTGCAGAAAACATTTGTCTGGAAGCTGCAGTGACTGGGTGACGGTGTGACCCTGCAGAAAACATTTGTCTGGGAGCTGCAGTGACTGGGAAACATTTGTCTGGGAGCTGCAGTGACTGGGGACGTGTGATCCTGCAGAAAAACATTTGTCTGGAAGCTGCAGTGACTGGGTGACGGTGTGACCCTGCAGAAAACATTTGTCTGGGAGCTGCAGTGACTGGGGGACGGTGTGACCCTGCAGAAAACATTTGTCTGGGAGCTGCAGTGACTGGGGGACGGTGTGACCCTGCAGAAACATTTGTCTGGGAGCTGCAGTGACTGGGGGGACGGTGTGGACCCTGCAGAAAAACATTTGTTTGGAGCTGCAGTGACTGGGGGACGGTGTGACCCTGCAGAAAACATTTGTCTGGAAGCTGCAGTGACTGGGTGACGGTGTGACCCTGCAGAAAACATTTGTCTGGGAGCTGCAGTGACTGGGTGGACAGGTGTGATCCTGCAGAAAACATTTGTCTGGGAGCTGCAGTGACTGGGTGACGGTGTGACCCTGCAGAAAACATTTGTCTGGGAGCTGCAGTGACTGGGGGACGGTGTGACCCTGCAGAAAACATTTGTCTGGGAGCTGCAGTGACTGGGTGACGGTGTGACCCTGCAGAAAACATTTGTTTGGGAGCTGCAGTGACTGGGGGACGGTGTGACCCTGCAGAAAACATTTGTCTGGGAGCTGCAGTGACTGGGTGACGGTGTGACCCTGCAGAAAAACATTTGTCTGGGAGCTGCAGTGACTGGGGGACGGTGTGATCCTGCAGAAAACATTTGTCTGGAAGCTGCAGTGACCTGGGTGACGGTGTGACCCTGCAGAAAACATTTGTCTGGGAGCTGCAGTGACTGGGGGACGGTGTGACCCTGCAGAAAACATTTGTCTGGGAGCTTGCAGTGACTGGGGTGACGGTGTGACCCTGCAGAAAACATTTGTCTGGGAGCTGCAGTGACTGGGGGGACGGTGTGACCCTGCAGAAAACATTTGTCTGGAAGCTGCAGTGACTGGGTGACGGTGTGACCTGCAGAAAACATTTGTTGGGAGCTGCAGTGACTGGGTGACGGTTGACCCTGCAGAAAACATTTGTCTGGGAGCTGCAGTGACTGGGTGACGGTGTGATCCTGCAGAAAACATTTGTCTGGGAGCTGCAGTGACTGGGTGACGGTGTGACCCTGCAGAAAACATTTGTCTGGGGAGCTGCAGTGACTGGGGGACGGTGTGACCCTGCAGAAAACATTTGTCTGGAGCTGCCAGTGACTGGGTGACGGTGTGACCCTGCAGAAAACATTTGTTTTGGAGCGTGCAGTGACTGGGGGACGGTGTGACCCTGCAGAAAAACATTGTTCTGGGAGCTGCAGTGACTGGGGGACGGTGTGACCCTGCAGAAACATTGTTGGAGCTGCAGTGACTGGGTGACGGTGTGACCCTGCAGAAAACATTTGTTCTGGAGCTGCAGTGACTGGGGTGACGGTGTGACCCTGCAGAAAACATTTGTTTGGAGCTGCAGTGACTGGGTGACGGTGTGACCCTGCAGAAAACATTTGTTTGGGAGCTGCAGTGACTGGGTGACGGTGTGACCCTGCAGAAAACATTTGTCTGGGAGCTGCAGTGACTGGGTGACGGTGTGACCCTGCAGAAAACATTTGTCTGGGAGCTGCAGTGACTGGGGGACGGTGTGATCCTGCAGAAAACATTTGTCTGGGAAGCTGCAGTGACTGGGGTGACGGGTGTGACCTCTGCCAGAAAACATTTGTCTGGGAGCTGCAGTGACTGGGGGGACGGTGTGGGTGACGGTGTGACCCTGCAGAAAACATTTGTCTGGGAGCTGCAGTGACTGGGGGACGGTGTGATCCTGCAGAAAACATTTGTCTGGAAGCTGCAGTGACTGGGTGACGGTGTGACCCTGCAGAAAACATTTGTCTGGGAGCTGCAGTGACTGGGGGACGGTGTGACCCTGCAGAAAACATTTGTCTGGGAGCTGCAGTGACTGGGGGACGGTGTGACCCTGCAGAAAACATTTGTTTGGGAGCTGCAGTGACTGGGGGACGGTGTGACCCTGCAGAAAACATTTGTCTGGAAGCTGCAGTGACTGGGGGACGGTGTGACCCTGCAGAAAACATTTGTCTGGGAGCTGCAGTGACTGGGTGACGGTGTGACCCTGCAGAAAACATTTGTCTGGGAGCTGCAGTGACTGGGGGACGGTGTGACCCTGCAGAAAACATTTGTCTGGAAGCTGCAGTGACTGGGTGACGGTGTGACCCTGCAGAAAACATTTGTTTGGGAGCTGCAGTGACTGGGTGACGGTGTGACCCTGCAGAAAACATTTGTTTGGGAGCTGCAGTGACTGGTTTGACTGGTGACGGTGTGACCCTGCAGAAAACATTTGTTTGGGAGCTGCAGTGACTGGGGGACGGTGTGACCCTGCAGAAAACATTTGTCTGGGAGCTGCAGTGACTGGGTGACGGTGTGACCCTGCAGAAAACATTTGTCTGGGAGCTGCAGTGACTGGGGGACGGTGTGACCCTGCAGAAAACATTTGTCTGGGAGCTGCAGTGACTGGGGGACGGTGTGACCCTGCAGAAAACATTTGTTTGGGAGCTGCAGTGACTGGGTGACGGTGTGACCCTGCAGAAAACATTTGTTTGGGAGCTGCAGTGACTGGGGGACGGTGTGACCCTGCAGAAAACATTTGTCTGGGAGCTGCAGTGACTGGGTGACGGTGTGACCCTGCAGAAAACATTTGTTTGGGAGCTGCAGTGACTGGGGGACGGTGTGACCCTGCAGAAAACATTTGTCTGGGAGCTGCAGTGACTGGGTGACGGTGTGACCCTGCAGAAAACATTTGTCTGGGAGCTGCAGTGACTGGGTGACGGTGTGACCCTGCAGAAAACATTTGTCTGGGAGCTGCAGTGACTGGGGGACGGTGTGACCCTGCAGAAAACATTTGTCTGGGAGCTGCAGTGACTGGGTGACGGTGTGACCCTGCAGAAAACATTTGTCTGGGAGCTGCAGTGACTGGGGGACGGTGTGATCCTGCAGAAAACATTTGTCTGGGAGCTGCAGTGACTGGGTGACGGTGTGACCCTGCAGAAAACATTTGTCTGGGAGCTGCAGTGACTGGGGGACGGTGTGACCCTGCAGAAAACATTTGTCTGGGAGCTGCAGTGACTGGGGGACGGTGTGACCCTGCAGAAAACATTTGTTTGGGAGCTGCAGTGACTGGGGGACGGTGTGACCCTGCAGAAAACATTTGTCTGGGAGCTGCAGTGACTGGGTGACGGTGTGACCCTGCAGAAAACATTTGTTTGGGAGCTGCAGTGACTGGGTGACGGTGTGACCCTGCAGAAAACATTTGTCTGGGAGCTGCAGTGACTGGGTGACGGTGTGATCCTGCAGAAAACATTTGTCTGGGAGCTGCAGTGACTGGGTGACGGTGTGACCCTGCAGAAAACATTTGTCTGGGAGCTGCAGTGACTGGGGGACGGTGTGACCCTGCAGAAAACATTTGTCTGGAAGCTGCAGTGACTGGGTGACGGTGTGACCCTGCAGAAAACATTTGTTTGGGAGCTGCAGTGACTGGGGGACGGTGTGACCCTGCAGAAAACATTTGTCTGGGAGCTGCAGTGACTGGGTGACGGTGTGACCCTGCAGAAAACATTTGTCTGGGAGCTGCAGTGACTGGGTGACGGTGTGACCCTGCAGAAAACATTTGTTTGGGAGCTGCAGTGACTGGGTGACGGTGTGACCCTGCAGAAAACATTTGTTTGGGAGCTGCAGTGACTGGGTGACGGTGTGACCCTGCAGAAAACATTTGTTTGGGAGCTGCAGTGACTGGGTGACGGTGTGACCCTGCAGAAAACATTTGTCTGGGAGCTGCAGTGACTGGGTGACGGTGTGACCCTGCAGAAAACATTTGTCTGGGAGCTGCAGTGACTGGGGGACGGTGTGATCCCTGCAGAAAACATTTGTCTGGAAGCTGCAGTGACTGGGTGACGGTGTGACCCTGCAGAAAACATTTGTCTGGGAGCTGCAGTGACTGGGGGACGGTGTGACCCTGCAGAAAACATTTGTCTGGAGCTGCAGTGACTGGGTGACGGTGTGACCCTGCAGAAAACATTTGTCTGGGAGCTGCAGTGACTGGGGGACGGTGTGACCCTGCAGAAAACATTTGTCTGGGAGCTGCAGTGACTGGGGGACGGTGTGACCCTGCAGAAAACATTTGTTTGGGAGCTGCAGTGACTGGGGGACGGTGTGACCCTGCAGAAAACATTTGTCTGGGAGCTGCAGTGACTGGGTGACGGTGTGACCCTGCAGAAAACATTTGTCTGGGAGCTGCAGTGACTGGGTGACGGTGTGACCCTGCAGAAAACATTTGTCTGGGAGCTGCAGTGACTGGGGGACGGTGTGACCCTGCAGAAAACATTTGTCTGGAGCTGCAGTGACTGGGTGACGGTGTGACCCTGCAGAAAACATTTGTTTGGGAGCTGCAGTGACTGGGGGACGGTGTGACCCTGCAGAAAACATTTGTCTGGGAGCTGCAGTGACTGGGTGACGGTGTGACCCTGCAGAAAACATTTGTTTGGGAGCTGCAGTGACTGGGTGACGGTGTGACCCTGCAGAAAACATTTGTTTGGGAGCTGCAGTGACTGGGGGACGGTGTGACCCTGCAGAAAACATTTGTCTGGGAGCTGCAGTGACTGGGGGACGGTGTGACCCTGCAGAAAACATTTGTCTGGGAGCTGCAGTGACTGGGGGACGGTGTGACCCTGCAGAAAACATTTGTCTGGGAGCTGCAGTGACTGGGGGACGGTGTGACCCTGCAGAAAACATTTGTCTGGGAGCTGCAGTGACTGGGTGACGGTGTGACCCTGCAGAAAACATTTGTCTGGGAGCTGCAGTGACTGGGTGACGGTGTGACCCTGCAGAAAACATTTGTTTGGGAGCTGCAGTGACTGGGGGACGGTGTGACCCTGCAGAAAACATTTGTCTGGGAGCTGCAGTGACTGGGTGACGGTGTGACCCTGCAGAAAACATTTGTTTGGGAGCTGCAGTGACTGGGGGACGGTGTGACCCTGCAGAAAACATTTGTCTGGGAGCTGCAGTGACTGGGTGACGGTGTGACCCTGCAGAAAACATTTGTCTGGGAGCTGCAGTGACTGGGGGACGGTGTGACCCTGCAGAAAACATTTGTCTGGGAGCTGCAGTGACTGGGTGACGGTGTGACCCTGCAGAAAACATTTGTCTGGGAGCTGCAGTGACTGGGTGACGGTGTGACCCTGCAGAAAACATTTGTTTGGGAGCTGCAGTGACTGGGGGACGGTGTGACCCTGCAGAAAACATTTGTCTGGAGCTGCAGTGACTGGGTGACGGTGTGACCCTGCAGAAAACATTTGTCTGGGAGCTGCAGTGACTGGGGGACGGTGTGACCCTGCAGAAAACATTTGTCTGGAGCTGCAGTGACTGGGTGACGGTGTGACCCTGCAGAAAACATTTGTCTGGGAGCTGCAGTGACTGGGGGACGGTGTGACCCTGCAGAAAACATTTGTCTGGGAGCTGCAGTGACTGGGGGACGGTGTGACCCTGCAGAAAACATTTGTCTTGGGAGCTGCAGTGACTGGGGGACGGTGTGACCCTGCAGAAAACATTTGTCTGGAAGCTGCAGTGACTGGGTGACGGTGTGACCCTGCAGAAAACATTTGTTTGGAGCTGCAGTGACTGGGTGACGGTGTGACCCTGCAGAAAACATTTGTCTGGGAGCTGCAGTGACTGGGTGACGGTGTGACCCTGCAGAAAACATTTGTCTGGGAGCTGCAGTGACTGGGTGACGGTGTGACCCTGCAGAAAACATTTGTCTGGGAGCTGCAGTGACTGGGGGACGGTGTGACCCTGCAGAAAACATTTGTCTGGAGCTGCAGTGACTGGGTGACGGTGTGACCCTGCAGAAAACATTTGTTTGGGAGCTGCAGTGACTGGGGGACGGTGTGACCCTGCAGAAAACATTTGTCTGGGAGCTGCAGTGACTGGGTGACGGTGTGACCCTGCAGAAAACATTTGTCTGGGAGCTGCAGTGACTGGGTGACGGTGTGACCCTGCAGAAAACATTTGTCTGGGAGCTGCAGTGACTGGGTGACGGTGTGACCCTGCAGAAAACATTTGTCTGGGAGCTGCAGTGACTGGGTGACGGTGTGACCCTGCAGAAAACATTTGTCTGGGAGCTGCAGTGACTGGGTGACGGTGTGACCCTGCAGAAAACATTTGTCTGGGAGCTGCAGTGACTGGGTGACGGTGTGACCCTGCAGAAAACATTTGTCTGGGAGCTGCAGTGACTGGGGGACGGTGTGACCCTGCAGAAAACATTTGTCTGGGAGCTGCAGTGACTGGGTGACGGTGTGACCCTGCAGAAAACATTTGTCTGGGAGCTGCAGTGACTGGGGGACGGTGTGACCCTGCAGAAAACATTTGTCTGGGAGCTGCAGTGACTGGGTGACGGTGTGACCCTGCAGAAAACATTTGTCTGGGAGCTGCAGTGACTGGGGGACGGTGTGACCCTGCAGAAAACATTTGTCTGGGAGCTGCAGTGACTGGGGGACGGTGTGACCCTGCAGAAAACATTTGTTTGGGAGCTGCAGTGACTGGGGGACGGTGTGACCCTGCAGAAAACATTTGTCTGGGAGCTGCAGTGACTGGGTGACGGTGTGACCCTGCAGAAAACATTTGTCTGGGAGCTGCAGTGACTGGGTGACGGTGTGACCCTGCAGAAAACATTTGTCTGGGAGCTGCAGTGACTGGGGGACGGTGTGACCCTGCAGAAAACATTTGTCTGGGAAGCTGCAGTGACTGGGGGACGGTGTGACCCTGCAGAAAACATTTGTCTGGGAGCTGCAGTGACTGGGGGACGGTGTGACCCTGCAGAAAACATTTGTCTGGGAGCTGCAGTGACTGGGTGACGGTGTGACCCTGCAGAAAACATTTGTTTGGGAGCTGCAGTGACTGGGTGACGGTGTGACCCTGCAGAAAACATTTGTCTGGGAGCTGCAGTGACTGGGTGACGGTGTGACCCTGCAGAAAACATTTGTCTGGAGCTGCAGTGACTGGGGGACGGTGTGACCCTGCAGAAAACATTTGTTTGGGAGCTGCAGTGACTGGGTGACGGTGTGA
>JAUIMM010002283.1:205000-206674 GCA_031769625.1 Taudactylus pleione | reverse complement strand
TTTTCCCTTGTCCTTTTTCCCTCTCTCTCTCTCTTTCTCCCTCTCTCTTTCTCTCTCCCTCTCTGTCTTTCGCTCCCTCCCTCTCCCCCTCTCTCTCTCTTTCTCTCCATCCCTCTCCCCCTCTCTCTCTTTTTTCCTCTTTCTTTCTCTCTCTACCTTCCCTCTCCCCCTCTCTCTCTTTCTTTCTCTCTCCCTCCCTCTCCCCCTCTCTCTCTTTCTTTTTTCTCTCTTTCTTTCTCTATCCTTCTCTGTCCTGTTCTCTCCCTCCCTCTCTCCCTCTTTCTCTTTTCTTTCTTTCCCTCCCTCTCCCCCTCCCTATCCTCCCTCCCTCTCCCTCGCCCCCTCTCCCTCCCTCTCCCCCTCTCTCTCTCTTTCCCTCTACCCCTCTCTCTTTTACTTTTTCTCTCTCTGTCTATGTTTGTTTTATGGAGGCTCTGTTCAAGATTTATACAGTTTTTTTGTTTCCAAATGGTTTGGATGGAAACTGATCTTTTTCCACAGTCCTACCACCACCACCACCACCACCATCAACAACACCACCTGGCCCCAGTGGCTTCTCCATGCTGCGTAAGTACAGTACACCACATTGTGTTCTACAGCACTTTATCTCTCTCCTTTTTTTCCTTTGTCCTTTTTCCCCCCCCTCTCTCTCTCATTCTCCCTCCCTCTCTCTTTCTCTCTCCCTCTCTCTCATTCTCCCTCCCTCTCTCTTTCTCTCTCCCTCTCTGTCTTTCTCTCCCTCCTCTCCCCCTCTCTCTCTCTTTCTCTCCTTCCCTCTCCCCCTCTCTCTCTTTTTTTCCTCTCTTTCTTCTCTCTCTACCTCTCTCTCTCCCCTCTCTCTTTCTTTCTCTCCCTCCCTCTCCCCCTCTCTCTCTCTCTTTTTCTCTCTCTCTTTATCTATCCTTCTCTGTCTTTCTCTCCCTCCCTCTCTCCCTCTTTCTCTTTCTTTCACTCCCTCCCTCTCCCCTCCCTATCCCTCCATCCCTCTCCCTCGCCCCGTCTCTCCCTCCCTCTCCCCCTCTCTCTCTCTCTTTCCCTCTAACCCCTCTCTCTTTCTTTCTTTTTCTCTCTCTGTCTATGTTTGTTTTTGTTGTTATGGAGGCTCTGTTCAAGATTTATACAGTTTATTTGTTTCCAATGGTTTTGAAGGAAACTGTTCTTTTTCCACAGTCCTACCACCACCACCACCACCACCACCACCATCATCAACAACACCACCTGGCCCCAGTGGCTTCTCCATGCTGCGTAAGTACAGTACAACACATTGTTTTCTACAGCACTGTATCTCTCTCCTTTTTTTCCCTTGTCAGTCTCTCTCTCTCTTTCTCTCTCTTTCTCTCCCAATCTCTTTCTCTCTCCCTCTCTGTCTTTCTCTCCCTCCCTCTGCCCCTCTCTCTCTCTTTCTCTCCTTCCCTCTCCCCTTCTCTCTCTCTTTTTTTCCTCTTTCTCTCTCTCCCTTCCTCTCCCCCTCTCTCTCTTTCTTTCTCTCCCTCCCTCTCCCCCTTTCTCTCTTTTTCTCTCTCTCTTTCTCTCTTCCTCTCTGTCTTTGTCTCCCTCCCTCTCACCCTCTCTCTCTTTCTTTCTCTCCCTCCCTCTCCCCCCTCTTTCTCTTTTTCTCTCTCTCTTTCTCTCTCCCCTCTCTGTCTTTCTCTCCCTCCCTCTCACCCTCTCTCT